>CAUYPK010171769.1:0-20527 GCA_963574355.1 Loris lydekkerianus | reverse complement strand
CCTCCTCAGAAGCAGCATAACAAAATCCAAACTTGGCAAAGAGCCACAGTATACAAAATAATGATAAGAGGCAAAGAGCCGAAATTCATTTTGGCCGGGAGCCGCATGCGGCTCTAGCCGCGTGTTCGCCACCCCTGGATGCAGTCTAATGTAAAAGCACTGTTGGTCCCAGGGAACTATCTACAATGATGGAAATGTTCTAAAATGTTTACAGTAACTATTTAAAATGTAGTTACTGTGACCGGTAAAGTAGACTTCTAATTTCAACAAAGTTAAATTTAAGTAACTACAAATGTCTAGTAGTGACCATATTCAACAGGGCAGTTCTAAAGCATCAAGGTTGAGGGATATGACCATTTTCTAATAGTATTTTACAAATCAAAGAGACATTCAATTATTTGGTAGCTGCTAGTTTCTCTGTCACCTGTCTTTTCTAGGTCATCTAAAGTGAAAGCAAAACTATAACAAAAATAGAAACAACAGAAAACCTCATTTAAAGCCAATCTCCATTAAATAAAACTACTTATTTTTAATATGTGAAAATATTAAAATATGGCCTAACCCGAAGACAAAAAACAAAGAAAAGCCAGTAAAAAACAAAGAATTAGAAAAATAAGCATACTAGAAGTTATGTATGTTTAATGCTTAAAAGTCTGAATGCACAAACAATCTACCATTATAGAAGTACTGGTGGTCAATACAATGCATTAGAACTATGTACAATGCACAGTTTAGTATCAAAATCTTTCTACACTGTAGAGTTTTACGAAACTGTTAATGACATCAAACACTAAGCACTTAAGACACCATTTTTTTTTCTGCTACCACATTAGGAACGTCAATAGACAGTCCATTTCAACTTGCAGCATCCATCCATTTCTAGTATGAAATTAAGTAATTTTCTACTTATACAATAAAGTTTATCTACACGGTTCTTTTGATTTTGATCCATAGCAGCAAAGGCACTGTACATCAGCAGATCCACAGACTTAAAAGATTTTTAAAGCATTCAAACAAAAAAAAATAATAATAAAAAAGGAGTCACATATTATAGTTTAACAGCAACAACAACAACATAAAAGATAACACAATGTTTCTGGCACAATGGCACAGCCTGTGTCCATTTCAGGGACATCCAACTAAGACATGGAAAGAACCGGAGGTAAAGAAAGCAAGTTCTCATCCCAGGAGAGTCCATTCTTTGTGTTTTTCAGAGGGAGGTCTCTGCAAACCCTCCTCTGCTGTCCTTGTTTTGTAAAAGACTTGACTTGCCCAGCGTGGGAGTCCTCCCCGTATCTGTGCAGCTCCCACAGCTCCCAAAGAGCATGCCACAAAATAGCCATAATTTCTGTAATAACAAAACTGCCCAAAGATATATATCTCCCTTTGCAAAGAAACATGGCAAAAATATCCAGAAGGGATTAAGTTCTCTCTGAGGCCAAATTTAATTTGTTCATCTGTCTATAATACAATAAAAAATGGAAGTAAAAACATATTACAAAGACACTTGTCAACAAGTTAAAGAAAAAAGATAAAGTCCAATGACTTTTATCGAATATAATCTAAAGCTATAGATATATTGGTTAAAGTTGTCTATTTAGAAATGAATGACTTGGCCTGTCATGTTCTAACTGTTCAGCCAAATTTCCAAATGTTTTTAAAATAAGTAGAAAACAAAAACAAAAAACCTAATAACACAGCAACATATTGCTTCCATGTGTAATTATACATTTCACATCTCTATACAGTCATTAGTCTACATTTAGTGACATTTTAAATCAATTATTTTAAACCTCCCTTTCCCCTCCTTTGCCAAAGAAAGGGGGGAGGGGTATCAAATACAATGCACCTTCATTATCAATGCAGGAGCAGACAGCTTTATTTAGTCAGTCATTGTTAGAAAGCCTTCTTTAAACAAAATAAATATATTACAGATATAATACATAATTAAAGATTCCGTTCACTGTTAAGAATGCTTATTCCATGTTCTTCCAAATAGATAGCTAAAGATTTGGTATCACAGGTTTTAATGAGTATTCACAATTCAACAGCAAGTAGTAAGTGGGGTCAAGGTAGGGGATTAAACTTCACAACTGCAGTGAGTATTTGAAATCCTTGGTTTTAGATGCGAGGGCAGGGGGTAAACAAAAAGGATGATAGAGCAAAGTGCTACAAGGAGAAGGAATCCAGTTTGCATGAAGATTTGTCCTTAATAAATAACTTCATAAACCGTGGCCTTCTTATCCCCAGAGCCAGTGACAATGTATTTGTCATCCACGGAGATGTCACAGCTAAGCACCGATGAGGATTCTTTGGACTAGGAAAGAAACATAATCAAAAATGTTAAATTATGAAAGAAAATCCTGTAAGTACTGAGAGGCAGGCATGGAGGACTGAGGGCAAGTGCAAATGTAACGTGCTTGCTGACCAACAGGAGCCACCATGGGGGAAAGGCAGGCGTGGTGCTTCCTTAATATGGCAGCGCTGGATGAGATGTGCTCTGGAGGGCACCTGACCAGGGGAACCAGGCTGCTCTTGTAGTGGGGACATTAGGTAGGCAGGCAAGTCAATGAACAAGGACCTCTGCTGGTAAAGCAGGGCCCTATTTCAAACCAAGTTCTTCAGACAGTAGAGAGGAGGGTGCTATGACTGTGAAAAGCCCTCAACTTCAGTCAGACAGCTTAGATTTAGGTTGAGCTCTGGGACCCTGGACAGGTGCTTCAACCTGTATGTCTAAGCCTTTTTCCTTACAGTGGCAAACAGGTGGAGATGTGTTACCTGTCTACCACCTCAGAGGGATGTAACACAGTTCAAGTGAGATTAATGAATGAGAAATAATACGGAAAATGCTACACTCAGAAAAAAAAAAAAAAAAAAAAAAGAGGTAAAGATATTCCTAATAAAAACTCTAATGTTCTCACTGCAGAAATATAAAAAATATGTACTTGGAAGAGAAAGAAGCTCGATAGTTGGAAAGAAAAATGTACCATAGTTACAGAGTTTGTATACCATGTTCAACTATACTAAGAAAGAGTCAACGGTAACTTTAACTGTACTCATCTAAAAAAAAATTTTAAAATATGTCTGACATGCAGTTGCTAACATAATCCCAGTGTTTCTCTACCTTTTAAAAACCACAATTGGCAGTAAATAATTTGAATTCACAATCTAGTATGTAATAAGATATATGTTTATAGTTACTATAAAAGATACACTCTAATTTTTAAAACAATTTTTTTTTTTTTTTTTTTTTAAGATAGAGCCTCAAGCTGTCGCCTTGGGGAGAGTGCCGTGGCATCATAACTCACAGCAACCTTCAACTCCTGGGCTCAAGCAATTCTCCTGCCTCCACCTCCCAAGTATCTGGGACTTACAGGTGCCCACCACAACACCTGGCTATTTTTTTGTTGCAGCCATCATTGTTGTTTGGCGGGCCCCAGGCTGGGTTTGAACCTGCCAGCTCAGGTATATGTGGCTGGCGCCTCAGCGGCTTGAGCCACAGGCGCCAAGCCCAAATTTATTTAAGAAGGAAAAGTTGGGACCATCTAAAAAAGGTTCTGATCCACAACATGAAAAAACCTTTATTAAAATATAACCTCAAGACAGCAACAACCAACTATTTTTGACTTACTGATTAGTTTTTGCATTTCTAGTCAAATACTTGTTTCACACTTAATGCCTCTTGGTCAAGAAAACTGCAAATGTATTATTTTTTTTTTTTTGAAAGAACATTAGAAAACAATATTCTAAATATAGAAGGTTAAAAAAGGCAAGTCTTCAGTCTGCCTATGAAATTCTCACACACCGTAAGAGTGAGAAGACTGTGCACACATGTTTAATGTGCTCTGTCTACAGTGTGGTCCTTCTACAAATAATTTCACAAAAGAAATGAAGTTCCACAGAGTCAACAGGTAGAATAAAACTTACAAAATTAACTAGGATTTATCAAACTTTTTCGTAACACCTTCTTTGGGGGGGGGGGGATCAAAAGATAATACTAATAATATATTTTAGCAAAATGCTCAACGTTTAAAATAAAAAATTTTAAGACACACATCATAGCACACACACACGATTCACACAAGGCATAAACCCTCCATTCTAACATGTCAAAAGGGACTGAGGATGAAGAAGTGGCGAAGAGTGCACAGGGCAGCCCTGGCTCTAGCCTCAGAGAACCATGGAGACTTTCCCCAGCCCCGGGGCTTGTGCTGTGACCTTTAGCTTCCCTGCTGTAGTTTGCTTCTCTCACAATGGGAATAATTACTAGCTCTGACTTCTCAGGCCACTTAAGTACACCGTTATTCTGAGAGTACACAGAGTTTGGTTAAACATCTGCCATGCAGCAGGCACACAGCGAATCCTTACTGACTGTTACCTGGAATATACTGGCCCCGTAAGGTGTTCTCCAGGCATTCAGAAGGTTGTCTTTTCCAGTGCTTACAAACCATTTGCCTATAGGAAAACAGTTTTGAAAAAGGCAATGTATGTGTTACTTTGTCAGACACTCAAGACTGGCTTTACAGAGCACTAAACTATTCAGAGTACTCATCCATTTATAAGTAACAAGAGTTTCTTTCCATTCCAAGAATAAAGCCCACCTTCTTGGATTTAATGAGCATGGTTAGGATAAGGACAAAATGGAATAAGGCCAGAAAATTACAGGGTATTAAGAGAAGGAGGGGTGTATAAGGAAGTAGTCATATAGTTCTGAAGAGACCAGCATTACCCAGCTAAAGGACCAGACTTGGAGCGAACCCACTGGAAGGTAGAATGAACAACTCTGGTAGACAGAAAGTGAACAAAAGGAGCTTGCTTACCACAGTGGGCAAACTTCAGTGACAGCACACAGCTCTCGTGAAGATGTAGCTGGTATTTGTCTGGCTTGGTGACATGCAACACCTCCACATTACTGTTCTCCATCCCCACGGCGAGCCACTCTCCAGTTGGACAGTAGCCCAGAGAAAAGATCTAGAATTAAAACAGGTGCTTCTTTTAACCTGGAGTACTATCTTTATTTAAATTATGAAGGAAATCAAGATAATTTGAATTGTGCAGAAAGAAACCAAAGCCAAATGGGTGATCCTAAAGTAGTGCAATGTCAAAATAATTAATGTACAGTCAAAAGTGAAATCATCACATGGTAAGTGAACTGCCCCCCTCTTTTAGTGTGTCCTATGTTGCCTAAAACTATGCCTCTAAAATGCCAGGGCAGTACCTGGGAGGTGAAGTCGTGCTGCTGCAGCTGGCGCCCTTCTCGTAGGTCCCAGGACCTGACCGTGTTGTCCAAACCGCCTGTCCAGAGCTTGGTGCCATCATTAGAAATGTCAATACAGCTGGCTCCATCTGTGTGGCCCTGGAATTGCCTGAAAATGTCAAAATGGAAGGAAAGCCCTTGAAAAGTTTGTTTTTAGTTGAACTCAATTTAGAATCCCTTGATGACTCAGTTTTAATGCAGGCCTAATTTGCAGATTCATTTTGATTTATTATGTTTTGTAATCATTCAAAGTAACAACAAAGCATATGTGAAGAGATGAAAGTTTAATTGAGATGCTAAATTTCTTGCACTTTTAATTTTTTAATATTTAGGAAGTTCTTCATGATTCATATTATGGATGGAAATCTCTAAATAAATTAACAAAAGAAAACATCCACCTACACATATATGAACTAATCAAAGATACTCTGAGACCTACTCTACCACTGTGAGATGAAGCAAATAGAAAATTTAATTTTCCCTTCTACAAAGGACTGGGGATGGCACAGAAAGCAGCAGATCAAGTCTAGCCAATGAGCAGGAATGTGCCAGTGGGTGGCTGTGGAGGATGGAAGGCCATGTTCTCAAGTAAGGCACTGCCCCAGGAATCATTCCTGGTAAAATTTACAAAGGTCACTGGGGGAAGAAGGGGTTTAGAAGCAGCTCCTCATACAACCTTACCCATAAGCAATACATGTGATATGTAAAGATGGGATATTTGTTTTGGAATCTTAGTTCAGTCCTCCAATCTAGTAAGATAGGCCTCTTTTTACACACTCGTAGCTAGATTTAATTACAACCTCCTTATACCGTGTAGCTGATCACTGCTTGATCTTTTAGGTGTTGACAGTTGGAGATTTCTTTCAGGGCTTTGTCTGTCAACACTGACCTTTGAAAATCTCCTGTATTAAGCTAAGTCTATCCACCCTTAAAAGTGGGACAAGATAATCTAGAGTATTTCAGGATGAACAGCACCCAACATGGTGCCTGGACCCATGGCAGTTGCTAAATATCTGCTGAAAAAATGGACGTGTCAGGCAAATATGGCCCCTGAGATAGTACCAGGCTCTGTGAATCTTCTCAATGAGCATCGATTAACAACAATCAAAAGCAAGCACAGATGGCAAGTTACAGATGTCTAATGAGGTCATGGAAACCTCATGTACATCAAACTGATAGAATTTTTTTAAAAAGAGAAATTGGTGATGCTTAATTACATTTCAAATAAAAGAACTTCTCTTTTTACGGAGTTCAAATAGTCAAAAGAAATGATTTTATAATAATAATTTGTGGCATCTTAAAATGGATAATTCTTTAACGATTTTTAGTAAGATAATTGTATTTCATCTACGCACACAGATTCTCTCTCTCTCTCTCTGGCACACTGTGGCAAAATCAGCTCCTCTTCATAACCCAGTCAACGGGTCCTGCTGACCTACCTCACCAGCGTCTGGTTGTGCAGATCCCACACGGCGATGTTGCCGTCACTGCAGCACGAGAAGCAGACCTTGGAGTCAGGGCTGATGGCCAGGGCATAGCAGGCAGGGGCTGAGGATGTCAACTCCGCCTTGATGCGTGGGGTGGGAGCCGCCAGGTCCCAAATGGACAGAGTGCTGGCTTCCCCTCCTACAATTAGGGTGCGCCCATCAGGGAGCAATCTGCAAGAACGGATGTAGTTATCCCTGTTCTGTAGACACAAAAACCATCAAGAGATTACTCATGAGGAAAGGAAAACAGCATTAACACAAAAGCAGAAATCCATAAAAGTATTGTGTTCCCTCCTGGTTTAATGAGCCATTAATACTTATGACAATGATAAAGTAGATTAATGCTAGAAAATTACATGAAATTAGGGAAGTACTTAAACTTGATCTACAAAACTGAGTACTGAGATATTTAATCTTAATTAGTACCAAATTGCAAAGATCTAGACCCACTGCCACCACGACCAAATTAACCAAATGCTTGTGTCATATGCACATACAGACAAACACATGAGGATACTAGTGCAGGTGACCACACAGTCCTGCAGCACCCACACTGTGAAGTCCGGTATACTCAGACGTGGCTCTGCTATTGAAAGGTCCTATTACTACTGCCAAGAAGGTGTAAGGAGGGTAAAGACATCTAGCCAACCGTCTGTTCCTTCTGCCTGGACTTGCATTATATGATGAAAGGACATTAAAGGTATGATGAAAGCTTCACTATTCAGAGGCAGGACCCGATCAAGGAGTCTTAAGTTAACAGGAAAGAAAAATCCTCCCAACTCGTGAGGTTACAAGAATCTTACGTACATTTATGTTAAATTGATCTAGCCTCATGCTACAGCAAACATTCTACTACTACTAAAAGGTAAGAAACCACACTGAAATTTCCCATGCAACTCAAGATAAAGCCAACAAAGCAGCTATGGGGCTGTCTAGTGTTTGAAACGTGAAGTAGTGAGTTACTCTTTACATGTGACAGATGATGAAATCTGAAACTGTTGTGTGGGTTTTTAATTTTCTTAACTATCAGAGAGGAAAACAAGTGGTTTACCTTTACCCATGGGAGGCAGGGTTAATGAAAACTGTACTGGTGCATGAGCCACATGTGAAGCACTGGATCATTCTGCCTCAAGGAACTGAAAGAGGACACGCCTCCAAGTGAAAGACCACAAACCACCTATGACCAACGACCCACCTGGGATTATTACTTGTGGTGTTGCTCATATATCCAGTTCCCTGTCATTCCTTCCTGTTTTCTGAATGAAATTCTAAGTTTTATTCATCCATGTTCACTTACCAGACAGTCGAGCTGAGAGACAGGACTCTTATTGCCAGGGTGGCTGATGTCCCAGACCTTGACACAGCCCTTTCCACCCGTGTACACATGTCTCGTGGGGTTGCTGATGGTCACTGCACACACCACCTCCCCGTGGTTGAGGGTGTTGATCTGACGAGCGTGTCGGGGGATTCCAGGTCCAATGAGGGCGTCAGGAGGAAAAGGGACAGGCTGCATCTGACCATCTGCGCTAACATGGAAGGAGTATGCTCTAAGGCAAGAGAGAGGAGAAAAGATAGGAAGAGGGGAATGTAAAGAAAGTTATTTAATTTTTCAGTGTAATGAGAAGAGAAATAAAATATTTTCAGTGCTACTTTGCAAGTCAAATTTACCCACTTGGTGGAGAAAAAACCCAGGTTTTTAGAGAACGCAGCTAAATCTATGGCTGACTCTTTCTAAGCTGCTATGTGACAGCAGCAGTTATTTAGCTTCTATGAACTTTGGTTCTAATGTCTAAAAATAAAAGAATGCTTCCTATACCTCAAAGAGAATTAAATAAGATAATCAATGTCAAATACAGTCCCTACCCTTTCAGGGGCACCCTGTAAATAAGTATTGCCTTCCAATTTGAGTGAATCACAGGCCTGTAATGAGATTTTGCCTCTATACCAGTTGAGTGAAGCAAGTGACTTACTAATGGAGATAAGTAAGCCAAAGTCTCTAGGATTAGATGTGGAAATGGCCCTGATGCTCGCAAAAATAAATAAATAAATAAATACATGCGCAAAAATAAATAAATAAGTAAATAAATAAAACCTTATGTTAATATCTTGATCAGACTTAACAATTACAAATCCTAGAGAACCAAATGGAATGGGAACTGGAAAAAGCATTCTGCGCAGCAGTCCTAGAGGCTCACCTGTGGTTGAGTACCTATCAGCAGCTAGTTTCATCTCTAGCTCATTTTCAGGGAAAGGCCTCAAGTTGTGGAAGCATTTGTTTCTACAATGCAGCTTAAGTCAGACTATTTCCCTCAATAGGCTCATCTTTATTTTAAGAGCACTGAAGTTAGGCAAGGATTAGTCAGGCTGCTGTGATGGATGCTGGGTTTCTGGAAGCAGGAGATGCCGGTGGCGGGTGGGAGGCAGCTTGGACTGTTCTGAGGGCTGTCATGGGTAATAACCACTTTTGGAAATTCTGTGTTGGCATGGAGCTTGGGAATGTGCTCTGCTTATGGGAATAAGTTTACAAAAGACATACCTAGAAGAAAATACTTGAAGGTACACAAAGAATAGGAACTTGAATCAAACTGTTGGGAAGCTTTAAGATCAAACTAAAACAATTTAGGATTCCTCAAGGTAAAAAATCTATAGGCTGGTCACATTCACCCAAATTCAGTCCATTGCTGAGGGCCCTCATCAACCACCAGAATGTTTCCAGAAAAGACTAGCTATGCACTGTGGCTGTGAAGATGTGGGTAAAGGCAGTAGAGAGCTTTTTTGCTTTCTCTGTAGATGACAGAGAGCTATAAAAGAAGTGGTAGGTCTGACTTGCTCAGGCGGAAGGAGGCAGGAAGCTAGGAAGCCAACACATGGAGGATATTACTTGAGTCAAACGAATAGGACCTAAAGACACACTGGACATGTGAGCTGAGAGATGCTAAGGAGGACTTTAGGGCTCAGCACACTACCCAGTGAAGATGACCAGGACCCATAACTCAGGGGTACATGTGAGGAGGTAAAGAATCTGGTTTTCTTAAACTTGAAGGCAGATGGAAATCTAAACAACTATGATTCTGGAGAGAGGTCAGATTAGAAATCATTCACAAAGAAGACATAGCTAGAGCCAAGAAAAAAAAAAAAAAAAATCCTGGAGCAGACTATGCAGTGAGAAGTGCACCAGAAGTGGGAGCTGGGAGAATGCTGACATTTTAGGAATTCCCAGCAAGAGCAGTCAGGGAGATACATTATCAGTAGAGGCAATGAAGTGGAAAGAGGGGGAAGATGGCCAGCTTAGGACAGTTCACTAAGAGGTTCATCTGGTTACCATGGATTTCTCGAGTATCTCAGCATGCTGAGCACTATGGTAAGGATGGGGGAAGAAAGAAACCCACATCATGGATTAGGGCCCATGGTGGGGAGCACGGTCATTAGTGAGAGGCTCACTCAGTGTAACTATCAAAATGTCAGATGGTCAGTGCTATGAACAACAGAAGTTCCATGGTACTGTGAGAATCTGACAGTGAAGAGGACAGGGAAATAGCCCATGGTGCTACCAAATACAGAATGAATGTAAATCATCTGAAGACAGAATGCTGATAAGGAGTATGGCAAATACGAAGGCAACAGTAAAAGGCCATGTTTATTATCCATTTATTTAAAATGGATAATATTTAATAAATGTCTCGTATGTTCTAGGTCAGGGGTGGGGAACTTGTGGCCCTCTAAGTCCTTAAGTGTAGCCTTTTGACTCAAAGTTTTACAGAACAAAACTTTTTATTTTTATTAACAAATTTTTGCCTTTTATATTTTTCTTTAATTTCTAAAATGAATGTACTTAAAATACCAAATTAAGTTTTGATGAAATAATCCTCCCAGACTGACTTGCAAAATTAGAACATTAGTAAGACACGAGGGTTAAACTGACAGCTGCTATGCTCATGATTTAGTTCTAACTTCCCCTGCCTGACTGGTGCCACTACTGTGTAAGGCTGGTTGGTGAGAGCTTATGAGGGCCAAGTACACTAGTCTGCTATCACCTTTTGTCAATAGTGCACTGTGTTTCTATTTAAAGTGGAATTTATGAATAGATGTACAGCTCAATAGTATTTTTTAATTGTGTCTGCTTAAAAGCCCATCATGTCAAATAAGACCTAGAGAACACTGAAGGGAGAAAATGGTTTTTTAAAATGAGGATTGGGAATTGCAGTATTATCTTGTTTCTGCTAAAGGTAAGATGATTTCCTTGCTTTGTGATAACGCTCAGAAGGACCACAAACATTTCAAATTAAAGGGAGAGGCACAAGGTTGTATTGTAGAAATTAAAAGATAAAAAACAAAAGCAAAGAGAAAGACAATTTTTACAAGCAGTGGTATGACCTGGAAACAATGCCACAGAAGCAACTTATAAAGTAGCTTATATATTTGGGAAAAAAGAGACGCCATCAGTGATGTAGATTGTGAAAGGATGCACTGTCAAAGCTGTAGGATGCTCAGAGCCCAATAATGTTTTCAAAGTACAAACTGCCTCTTTCAAGGAGAACTATAACCAATTAGCAGCATAGATTAATCTTCAACTTAACACAACTTAAATACAATGCAATACTTAAAAAGGAAAACATACATTATTCAATCACTTTGGATAAATCAACTGATACTACCAACTCCGTAGGTTTTACACTTCATTCAGTTCATAACAGAAGATTTTCTTTGTTGCCAAGAGTTATACTCGTTTGGGGCACCCTTGTGCACAGTACACAGGGAATAGAATATCTTCAACAATCTGCAAGATAGGTGCTATGAAGTGGAATTGAATTTGGTAAATTTAGTGAATGCACAGACAGTGCACCTTACATGACAGGAAAACACAAGGGATTTATCAGGCAGATAAAAGAAGTCCTTATCCTTATAATAGTCTGTATCAGGGGTGAAGGAGATTAACATATAAATAGGTAAGTAACTTCAGATGGTGGTAAACGTTGTTACACGCGGTTGCGGACAGAAGAGAGTAGTAGGCACATGCTAAGAGCAGTGGTCAGCGACTGCTCTGAGGACACAGCATAGGGAGCTGAGACATGGAGGAAGGACACAGGCCTTGACTATATGTGTGTGTGTGACATGTCAGTGAGAAGGAACAGTTAAGTGCAAAGGCCTTGAAGCAGAACAAGTGAGGAAGCCAGAATGTACTGTGTGAGTAAAGGGACAGGCAGGACCCAGACTAAAAAGGGCCCTGTAGGCTGTGATGAGTGTGGGAATTACTCTAAGCAGAACGGAATTTGAGACTTGAGACACGATTCAGTTAATGTTTTCAAATAATATGTTTGCTGGGTAAAGAATAAATTGTAGGTGGCAGAATAAAGAATAACAAGTCAGGGGGCTATTACAGTTATCTAGGGAGAAGGCAGTGGCTTAGGAACAGGAACAACCAGAAACAGAATTTGGAATTCAAAGGATCAGTTTAGTTGCGTAGAGGTACAGAGGTTGCACTGTATGAATGTTTGGATTCTGGAGGTGATACAGTTAGGGGTGATAACAAGTTCTTCTTTATGAGCTTATTACATCATAGGTAACTGTAGTCAAAAAGGGCCGATGTTCACTAGAGACAAGATGGTCCAAGACCCAAAATGAAGTTATTGGGGGGATATTCTTAAAGAGTATCAGAGTCAACCAGGATGATGGCAGGCTCTAACTAAAAGACTCTTAAAACCACGTGTCAAATCTAACATATGGAGAAATAGCCCAGGAAAGGAAGGCCAAGTGGGGTACTCAAATGGTACAAGCATGAAAAGGAGCAGGATTTTCACAAAAGGGTAGAAGAGTTACCTTTTAGAAGAGCCTAGCGATGGTGAAGCAACCACAGCTCTTAACAATTCCACTACAGGCCCTGAGGCCAGTAAAGGAAGTGAAAGGCCACCTTAGAGGGCTGCAGTTAAAAGAGGCGACCACAGGAGAAGGCCAGGGTTCAGTCTAGGTAAAGAGTGGAAGGTAGCAATGCTTATAAAGGCTGAAATTCTAGGGGACGATAACTGAGAAAAAGGCTAATTGATTTAGCAATTAAGAGGTCATGAAGACTAAATCTTAAAGGAATGAAAGGTTATTACAAGTTTAGATGGTATTATACATTCTTAATGATAATTTATTTGAAAAGACAATCCTGTACTCCTCTCCAGAATCACTAAATGGTTTTTAAAGAGCCTTGAGAATTTAAATTTTTAAGAAACCAGGCGCACAATTCCTTCAAAGTCTTCAATGGGACATTCTATAACTCAGCCATAACCACTCTGTGAGCACCTATCATGTTCTTGGAACTTTCTTTTAAAGAGTCCAAGTAATTTCCAAGAGCCTGCTTTTTCATTAAGAATATAATATGGCCCTGTTTGCTATTAGTGCATATAAAAGATACTCAGAATAGGGGGAAAAAACTCTAGTATATACTTTTCAGATTTCAATGATTCTTTGCTTGTAACTAGCAAAGAGTCCTGGAATATGTAAAGAAAGTTAACATTTCTAGCAATCAAAGACTATTCTCTGTCACATTAAATACAACAGTATGTACTAAGATCTCCTATCCACATATTCTAACATTAACGTCAAGCTAAGTTTACAAAACTTTGGTGAGATATCTGGCCCTGCCCACAACTGGTTTATAATTTAAGTATGCTGAGACTAAGTACAGAAATAACTATGTGATTTAAAAAGACAAAAAAAATAAAGTTTACGTTTCACAAGAAACAGGGTACCAGAGATGGATTTTAAAGAATAGAAGTATTTTACCAAAGAGGGAGGAACATGCAAAAAACATTCTAGGTGGTCAGAATACAAGAGAACAGGACTGCAAAAAGGTGAGGGGAAATGATCTAGGAAACCCCTGGACTGTTTTTAATTCAAGAATTCATTTATGTAGTAACAACCCCTCAATCAATGAGTGGAGGATCTACCCAAGCACAGACTGACAAAATAAACAAGATCTATTTCTTTATATCAATATAATGCTACAAAAGAGAGGGCTGAGAATGCTAAGCTCAGACTGTCCCAGAATTTGTGGAAGGGTTTTCTGTTGGGAAGAACGGGTATGACATTACTGGACAAAGCCATTCATAAAATAAACTTGGTAGCAAGAAGTAGGATGGACAAGAGGAATAATAAACAATTATTATAATAGTCTAGTTCAGGGGACCTAAACTAAGCAAAGGCGAGGCTGGCAAGCTAGAATAGTGGGAATACAATTCTGTAGGACTTAATCAATAAACTGTGAGCAGGGAAAACCAATAGTAATAACTGAGTTTCTGCTCTCAGGAAATAAGAAACAAGGTACTAGTAGTTTACAAAAAAGGGGGGGACAAGGGTAGGGCAAATTGGAGGGAAGACACTCTAGACAAGGCCAATACATTTGAAGGCCAAGAAACACACACTGAAGATGCCTAGCTGAGACATCAAACAAGTAACGAGAAACATGGAGCTGAAGCGAGAGGGTACAGGGAGTCATAGAAATAGTCATCTTCACTCCCCTTGACACACTCACACCACAGGTGAAGCTACTAAGAGTGAAGAATGGCTCTCCAGCAAAAACGGTGCCAAGAACAGTGGAAGAAAATTTTAAGTTTGGACTTCTGACAGAAGAGTTTTTTGGGCAATCCCAGCACCTGCAATTTCCTCTTTTTCAAACATGTGCACTTAAGTAATTATTCTAACTGATCATCATCATTCAATGAACACCCAGAGTATCTGAAAAAGGTCCTTGGCTTTCCCACCTACAATTCATTTAACTCTATTCATGAGGCTCAGTTCTGCTATGCTGTACTCATCTAACGATTCAGAACACCTTCTCCAAATTTTCAGTATCTTGCAAAACGGAACTAGACCTTGAATTTACAAATAAAAGTCTGGGTATTTTGCTTTTGTGGTATTGTAGAAAGCCAGGTTCTAAGCAGCACAGGAACACACAAGTTAGTCAGACAATCAACAGTTCTTGATAGTTTTTACTATATATCAAGTATTACTTTCATTATGAAAATCTTGCTTTATCAAAACAAACAAATACAACAGAGAAAGATTTATGAATTGTGAGCAGCCTGCAACCTGTTAACCTGAGAGCTTTTTGTTTTTGCTGCATTCACATGTCATAACCCACACAATTAGTATTGTGGTTTTCATCAATTAGTTGTACATCATCCACAGAAATCTCATTTTAGTAGTCATTGAGGGAGAGAGTCCACTTTTGGCATACGCGGAAATCAAACTACATGGTCATTCCAATTACATATGGAGTGGACCCTTTGCTAATTCACCTGAAGAGACATGAGGATCCAATGCAAACTGTCAAATAAATGCTACTTTATTCATTAGTTTTTAACAAGCATTTAATTATAATTTTTGATAATATCTAGCAATTTATTTGGTAACAATAATTAGGAAAGAGATACACGACTGTTCTAAGTCTTCCTGGAGAAAGGCAGTTACTTTCTGAGTAGGTGTGGTGGGGGAGGCTGTTAGAGGATTTATTATGTTTTAGCATACTTTCAAGTTTTCTGTTCAACAAATATCCACAAGACAAAGTTTCTTATGATCTGGAGACCCACATAATCATTACAATCATTTTTGTTATTAAAATCTATAATTAAAGTGTATTACCTTTATATGCATATAAATGAATGTAAATTTGTATGTCTTGAGGTCTTATTACATAAAGACACACCAGTGACAGAAAACATGGATGTAATTTACCCCATCATATCGTCCTCACATCCCTGGTTCAGAGATGAGTAGAGTGCCAAGCTGAGCTCACAAAGTTAAGAAATTGTGCATGAAGAATGCACTCTTCCCTGTGGGTCATTTGTAAGAGTCAAAATTCAAAAACGGATCTGCCATGCTTCTGAACCCATACTCTGTTGACCATTGAATTTTGGTATTCCTAGTGAGGTGTCATCTGCCAATGGCATTAAATTCAAACATATCATTCCCATGGACAAAATTCAAAATAACATTCCAATCCCTTAGCCTACCCAACAGGATCTTAAGCCAAAAGCCAAGACTGGAGGAAGAAAGGGAGCTCAGCTCATCGCCCAGAAGCACATCCTGAATCAGATCAGCTATGACTCTGTAATAGTTTAAATGGCCAAAACCCCTAAATCAGTGTTTCTCAACCTTCCTAATGCTGCGGCCCTTTTATACAGTTCCTGTGGGTCGCGACTCTCAGGTTGGGAACTGCTGCTAAACCAAAACTATCATTGCTTCTTTAAATAACACCTATACACTTATACTTTTTGTGGCCTCAGAGTTGCAGCTGAGGCAGAAAGTATCACTTCATTCTCTCCAGTAGTTATTTGGTATCTCTGGATACAACTGCTGGTTACCTAAGTGGTTAACTATGAAAAGGGGATGGTACTTCTTCCCTAAAGGGCTTCTACCTCACCTATAAGCTCATATAGAATTCATAGGTATATGAGTCATTATTTGATTAATCCCTATGACCTTGTTATTTAGACACTGCTTAAAATACACTCAACTTTCACCTTCAAATACAACAGACTTCTTGGTCAATAAGACTTGTCAGTCAACAACTGTTTGCAGAACACACACAGGTACACAGAATTTTATGCTAATTGATATTTATACCTTCAACTCTCAAGGAACTCAAAATCTAATTTGCCTTGTTTCTCTTATTAATCAGTCAAATATTTACTGAGCAACTTGGCTATGGAACTTGCACTGTTTGTTGCAATGAGGAAGTTTTGGGTAAAGTCTGCAGAGAACTAAGTTTTGAAAGGAGGAACCAAGAATCTGATTCATGAGATGAAAGTAAAGAAAGGATCAAGGTCAGGCATGCTCAACCCTAAGGAGACAGAAAACACGGGGAGAAAAAGAGGATACACAGGAAGCATGAGGGTGATAATTAAGTGCCTGAGTGTGAGGCAGTGAATACACAAGCAATGAGAAATCAGAGAAGGGGGAGGTGGCATATGCTCACTCATTCATTTACTGAACAAATATATATTGTGAGGGCCATGCATCAGGTGCTATTCTAAGCAGTGGAGTCACTTCTATAACCGAATAACAAAGTTCTACTCTGGTCTCATATAGTCAGGTATGGAGAGGAAGATAATAGCGACAAATAAGCATTAAAAAGGAAGGGGAGTAGGGAAAAAGAATAGGGAGGATATTTCAGTTAAGTTTGTCAGGGCGGAATACTCTGATAAAATGATGTCTTTAGGGGACTAAGACAGACCGTAAGACACCAAAAAGGTGTTAGAGGAAGAAGGACTAATAAGAGCAAACGCTTCAAGGCAGGAAAGCCTCCGAAAGACAGGGCATTTAGCTACTCTTGAGGGTCAAGTGTGCATAGCACTGGCGACTGGGAGGTGGCATGCTTACAACATACAGTGATAGAGGGAAAATCCACTAAAAGAGCTATGAACAAACATATACATGTGACTAACAAGGCAAGAAGGGTCTGCTTCCCAAAAGAGAGGAGAGAGAAAGCCAGGGATTTAAAAGGAAATGCCATTGTTACTTTATAGTAAAAGTAAAAGTCTTCGTGTCTGGGAAGATAAAGGCAGTAAGCAAAGAGCTGTGCTTCATTAGTAATAAAAGGGTGCACTGGATTAAAAAATAAAGGATTTGGAATGAGATACAGAGATCAGAATGTACAAGGAGGCTGCAGCAACGGATGTGTCACATTTCATACTTCTTAACTCAAGGAGGATGTGAATACATACTATGGATACCCAGAGCATCTAGTATAGGAAGCCAATCGAGCAAGTTGCCTTTCTGAAAACAGAATTAAGCATAACTACACTTATTTCCTTTCTGCCTTTGAAGTTTAGCATGTCTGCTTCCAATATATTCAAATGTTGAGCACCCAAATTTGCATATAATAAAACTTTTTGAATGAAGAGTTGCCTTGAAATCAGCAACACACGCACAGAAGCCATGCCTGCTGCTGGAGATCCCTCTGTCATTTGCATTCCCACATTAAAGCTCAAGATTCTAAACTAAACATACAAAAATCCCTACTTCATTACTTGTTTTCTTGTGCTAAAAGAAAAATACTTTATAAGGTAAAAAATGCAAACCACAGGAAGACCCCCTCCTCCCCCAGCACCATCTAGCAAGTGATGGAAGTCTAATGGGCCAGCAAGGGACCAGAGTTTAGCAGGCAAATAACACAGAGACACAAAGTACTCACGGTTTTCCTCCCGGAATGCCTGTCAGGTTTGGAGGTATTGCTGGCACACGCATGTGATGATGTGGATCAAATCCCACCTAGAATTTTTCCAAGCCAAGTAACAAAAACATGCAGTTACACATTAACCCATTTCACTCATAAAAAAATCTATTCTAAAATCTAGAGGACAATATTCTTTAAAAATAGATTTTAGATAGAGCTATATACACAGAAGTATTTATTGCTGAAATGACAAGCGTTTAGGATGGTAGTGTACTGAGAGGTGGAACGTACACAAAAAAGTTATACTAATTATTAAAGCTCATGATAGAAACAGAGGGTTCATTATATTCACTATACTATGTGATAATTTTATAGGTTTAAAATTTCCAATATTAATTTTTTTTAAAGACATAAAATAAAAACTCCCTCACCTTACAAAAGGTGAATCTGAAGACACAATTACATGTAATTTAATTTATAATTACACACGTAGATAGACAACAACTCTCTGTGCTCTGAAATATTTTTGTAATAGCCCAAAACGTACCACGGGTGATCTCCCGTAGGCGGCAGCAGCAGCAGCAGCGGCAGCTGCACTCATCTGGGGGGAGATGTTGTGTAGCCCAGCATAGGCAGCTCCGGGGCTGGTCAGCTCTCCATTCATCCCAGCATGGGGCACAATCCCAAATGGGGTTGGATATGGACAAGGTACTGCCATTGGGGTCCTTAGGCTCGAGGCTGCACACCCAAATGGAAGGAAGAGAAAGAACGACCAAGAATACAGGTAATGCTATTGAAGACATTCTTAGATATGTTAAAAATAGAATCCATGATTGAATGACCATATTTTAACATTTTTTTTACATGTCAAACAATTTTTATAATTGGAATACAATTACTTTAAAAATAAGGAATGCTTCTCGAATTTGCCTATCATCCTTACCCAGGGACCATGCTAATCTCTGTATCATTCCAATTTTAGTATATGTGCTGCTGAAGCGAGCATGCCTATTTTAACATTTTCCAAAAGTAATTCAAAGTTTCTTATGAGTTCATTCATTCACATTATTTTACTGACCACCCACCATGTGTCAGACAGGATTGGTGTGAGATACTTGGTTCAGGTTAAACAACTCTGCCTAACAAGAATTCAATACTGGTACTTTTACTTTATCATACACTTTAAATTACATTACAGTCTTTGAAAACAGAAGCATAAATATAGAGAAATAAATTTTTCTTACTCACCCAAGGGGTCAACTCCCGGTGGTTTTCCAGGTACAGGCCTCAATCCAGGAGTGGAGTTACTGCCTGGGGTGGGTGCATCACTTCGTGGAGTAGGGGTATTAGACTTTGAAACAGGAGTAGTAGATTTTTCATTCTAATAAGAGATATAAAGAATACAACAGCAATTGGAATATGCTTTTAATAATAATGCTAAACATGGAAAAGATAAAGAAGGGGGAAAAAAAGAAAAGTAAAAAAAGGAGAAGAAAAGAAGAGAAAGAAAAGAGGTTCTTCAGCTTGGGCCTTTCATTTCTCACTGGTCCAAGTCGGACAGATGAAGAAGGAGGATGACAACCCCTGATTCTCTTACTGTGACTGGCTTTAGTAAAGACTGAACAGCTAAATGTTGGGCTCCTGGTAGATTGCTCACATCACAAGAGGCTTCCTGGTCAAAAAGGTCCTGTTAGAAAAAAGATCCAACCCTGAGTTATCAGGAGGACTCAGTACACAGCAGGTGTCATTAAAAGAAGGCCAGAAGGCCAAGAGAAAACAACAGGGAAAAAACTTCATCGAGTTCCCTCTTAATTTGCAAATTGAGGGATTTCCTTTCCTTTAACTGTGAATTCCAGAAGTTATTTGAAAACTAGTTTGCCTTCTTTTTAAGATGCTGTGTTACAAGAAAATAACCAATTGAGTATAAAAGATGCACCATGCAAAAATGCAATTAACTAGATAGCCACAGAGGAAGAAGGTGAGAAAGATTATCCTGACTCATTTTTGCATTTGTGATTTGTGGTCTGAGTCAAGGTAGATGTTTGTAAATGACAGATTACTTTTCAGATAAGAAGGGAAAATTATTACAATCATATGTAGTGTGGCAATTCAAACAAAGCTAACAACAAAATCATATCTAAGCCCCAAACTAAATTTACCATAAACCACAGGCAACAAATCCATCTCTGTAACCTCAGTGTACATTTTTCATCTTTACTAAGAAAGATCCCTCTCCTATCATAGCAAAAAGTATCACAAAACAAACACCTATAACCGACAAGTTAGTAAACTTATTCTGCATAATACTGCAATTAAATACCAAACATAAACACAAAAGTCTCAGAGAAAAATGTGAAAAATTACCGTATATACTTGAGTATAAGCAGACCTGAGTATAAGCCGACCCCCTTAATTTCACCCTAAAAACTAGGAAAACTTAGTGACTCGAGTATAAGCCAAGGTGGAAAATGCAGCAGCCAGTGGTAAATTTCAAAAATAAAAATATATACCCCAAACAATTACAATAATTGAGGAATCAGTAGGTTAAATGCTTTTCAATATTTATTGCTAAAGAAAAACGGTAAACTAGCAACAACTTTAAAACTTTAAATAAAGTGCAGA
>CAUYPK010171764.1:0-29637 GCA_963574355.1 Loris lydekkerianus | reverse complement strand
ATTTTTCATTCCAACAATCTGGAAGCACAAGATTATCTATTTCTTCCTTTAATGAACATGATGATTTTTCTTCAATGATTGATTCTTCAACACCATTTAAAAAATGCAAAAAATCACCTTTGACATTTTAGGGAACAGAATATCACTACTATAGGGGCTAGATTCTTCATCATCACCACAGACCAGATCGATGTATTCAAGAACAGGTCTTGATGGTCATTCACTAACAAACTGAATGTCATCTTCGTTTTCATCCGTTGTTGATTCAGATGCCTCAGGCCCAGCTGGAGGAACAGATTCTATTATCTCCGGCCCCGGGTCTCCCATTGCTCCGACGGCCTAACTGACAGCACCAGCGCCGTCCCCGCCGCCACCGCCGCCACGACTTCTCTTCCCGCCCCTGGGGGATTATAGATGCACCGACGACTCAGTCAAAACTAGGTGCAAAACCGCTTCAAAATCGATTTAGGTGGTATCTTAAAGTGGTTTTGATTTGTATTTCTCTGATGATTAAAGATGATGAGCATGTTTTCTGTTTGTTGGCCATTCATCTGTCATCCTCGGAGAAGTTTCTGTTCAAATCTCTTGCCCACTTGAGAGGTTTGTTTGCCCTTTCTTATTGTTTACTTTGAGTTCTCTGTAGATTCTAGTTATCAGGCCTTTGTCAGATTCATAACATGCAAAAATCTTCCCCCCTTCTTATGGCTGTTTGCCTTGTTTGTGGTACTCTTAGCTATGCACAACCTTTTAGCTTGATCAAGTCCCAGTTATTTATTTTTGGTGTTGCTGCAATTGCTAAGGGTCTACCTTGTAAAGTTTCTTCCCAGGCCAGGATCTGCAAGTGTTTTCCCCACACTCTCTTCTAGAATTCTTACTGTTTTGTGTCTTAAATTTAAATCTTTTATCTGATGAGAATCCATTTTTGTCAGTGCTGAGAGGTGTAGGTCGTTTCAGTCTTCTGCATGTGGATAACCAGTTCTCTCAACGCCATTTGTTAAATAAAGATTCTTTCTTTTCCCCATTGCATGTTTTTGTTGGCTTATCAAAGATTAAATGATGATATGTGGCCAGGTTCATCTCTTAAATTCTCTAAAAAATATGTAATGCTTTAAGAATTTGTGTGTCAGCCTTGCGCAGGGGCCATGGTCATCTTCTCTGTATCATTCCAATTTTAATATATGTGCTGTCGAAGTGAGCACTATGCCATTTTCTATCAAGGATTTGAGCAACCCTGGATTTTGGTACCCCTCGGAGGTCCTAGAACCAATCCCTTAAGAAACCAAGGGACTATTATTTTCTTTGCTTTAGAGCAGAAAAGAAACTACCATTGGCTGGTCACGTGGCTCATGCCTGTAATGCCAGCACTTTGGGAAACTGAGGTGGAAGGATCACTTGAGGCTAGGAATTCAAGATCAGCCCAGGCAATACAGTGAGACCCCCACCTCTACAAACATTTTTAAAATATTAGCCTGCATCAGCTGAGTATGGTCACTCACAGCATCTAATCCCAGCACTCTGGGAGGCCAAGGCAGGTGGATTGCCTGAGCTCATGAGTTCAAGACCAGCCTGAGCCAAAGCAAGAACTTGTCTCTAAAAAAATAGCCAGGCATTGTGGCAGGCACCTATAGTCTCAGCTACTTGGGAGGCTGCGGCAAGAGAATGTCTTAAGCCCAAGAGTTTGAGGTTGCTGTGAGCTGTAAAGCCTCGGCTCTCTACCAAGGGTGATATAATGACACTTTGTCTAAAAACAAAAACAAAAACAAAAACATATATATATAATCTCTTAACTGGCATGGTGGCATGTGCCTGTGGATTTTTTGGGAGGCTGAGGTATAAGGATTGCTTGAGCCCAAGAGTTCAAGGTTGCAATGAACTCTGACAGATCAAATCTCAAAACAAAAACAAAGAAAGAAACCAGCATCTTCTTAACATACATTTTCACACACAGACTACTGTCACAGACTACTGGATAGCCAACTATCCAGTTCCCAACACTAAGGCTGTCATTCCCATTCATCTTCAACACTGGTATAAGACTTATCTTTCAGAACATATCTCTGTCTTTAAAACTCTTCAACATTTCCTTTGGTGAAACTCCTTAGCATGGGAATCACAGACATCTGGATGACTAAGCCCCTTCTTACGCCTTCAATACCATCTCTAAAACGTATACTCTACATTCCAAGTACACTTAGCTACCTCCGCAATACCTGAAATGCCCAAGTATTTTCATCAGTCCATCTGCTGGAAATAACTCTTACCCAGCTACCCTATGTCTCATGTCCTTTTTTTGCTCGTTCTTCAGAAACAGGCCATTCCCTAATTATTGCCCCACTATACTCATTACATACCTTTATCATACCAGCTCTTAAGATTTTTTGTCAAGGTAACATCTCTGTGTCCCCATGTGTATGACTGATTCATATGCCTAATAAATGTTTCCTGATTCCCTTAAAAAAAGAAATGAACAGATGGACTGAGAGCTCAGATGGTTAAAAATGAAAGGTATGCTACTGTGCCTGAAAGTAGAGCGTTTCACAATGTAATTTAAATAAGAACCTTAAGAATAACTAATGTAACAAATATCCACAGTTCTTACCTATTGCCAATACAATAAAACTCAAGTTTTCTTTAACACCTTTCTTTCCCTTTTTTTTTTTTTTTTTTGGAGACAGAGTCTCAAGCTGTTGCCCTGGGTAGAGTGCCGTAGTGTCACAGCTCACAGCAACCTCCAACTCTTGGGCTTAAGCGATTCTCTTGCCTCAGCCTCCCAAGTAACTGGGATTATGGGTGCTCACCACAACGCCTGGCTAATTTTTGGTTGTAGTTGTTAATGTTGTTTGGCAGGCTTGGGCTGGATTCGAATCCTCCAGCTCCAGTGTATGTGGCTGGCGCCTTAGTCACTTGAGCTACAGGCGTTGAGCCTAACACCTCTTTCTTAATAATTAAATATGGCTGATTATAAACAACTCAAAGAGAGGACTATACATAAGCACTCATATGGTAGCAAATGCATTACTTTGATCAAAGATGACTTTTTTTTTCTTGAGACAGAATCCCACTGTTGCCCCAGGCAGTAGGAGTGTGATGACATCAGCCTAGCTCACAGCAACCTCAAACTCCCAGGGTCAAGCCATCCTCTCCCCTCAGCATCCCATAGTGTGAGGATTACCATTTCTAGCTACTGCACCTGGCCAAAGAGACTTTTTTTAAAGTTAAAAACCAAGCATGTCTTTTCATTTTAGGAAAATCTAGTAATGACAAGTCATCTCTGCGAAGCCATATTCAAGTATTTACACCAATGCCAGATCTTTTTGCAGCTAAATCCCCATTTTTCACCCAAAATAAAAATACCAACATGTCACTTTAACAACAAAAAATGTGACTAATGGGAATTGTGAAACATAGTTTTGTATGAATTAATTGCTGTTAAAAGAAAAAAATTCATTTAAAAGCATTTTACCCAACTGCTTAAAGTATATCACATGGAAATTAATGATAAAATTAAAGTCTAATTGGCAACTTGATGTCAACATGGTATGTAACTTAAATCAGCTAATAGTTTCCTAAGGATATCAGGGACTAATTATAGTCAGATAATTTGTTTTATGATCACTTCAGATCTGTGTAGTCCTTTTTACTATTCAAGTGGATTCTATGGGTGCCATTTTATCTCATCATTGCCATAATGCTTTGTGGTAAGAGTTCATATTTTTAAGTGTACAAAAGGCTAAGATGCAGGGGGAAATAAATACATATACAGTACAGACCTGACTTTTAAATAGCTCACAAATTTCATACCTGCAGCCAAAAGGTCTCACAGCACTGTAGAGTGTGTATGCATGTACATACATGGCTACTCTGTCTGCAAGATGCTGTGGGGGAACAGAAGAGCGTATTAATAAACTTGTACTACAGTTCAAAAGGTTCCTCAAAATGTTATCAACTTACTTTGAGTGGAATGTTATAGCCAAAGTTGGATCTAAAGTTGGAAGCTTCTTCTCTTGCTATGTCTGCTAAAGACCGAGCATCTGCCAACAAGCCTGCTACTGCCTGGAAAAAAAGCACTGTTTTAAAAGAGAAAATTCTATCACAAATCAAAGAAAGTCTGCAATTATTATAGTTATGTGATACACGTATTTTATAAAAAGTATCACAATTCAAAATAATTTTTTTTTTTTTTTTGCTTAATGGCCTTTGTAAGGCATTTTGATACTTGAATATGGAATTACAATTTGGAAGTTTACTAAGTATGATTTCATTGGTCACATACACAAGAAATATTTTCTATCATAAATCCTCTTCTTTCCATTATTACCCACATCATTATAAAGAATAAAAACCACTGGTCTTGATTAGACTTGATCTTTTCTTTCAAGTTATTCAAGGATGAGCATCTCTAATCTAAAAATCTGAAATCTGCAATGCTCCAAATCTATAACTTTTTGTATGCTAATACAGTGCTCAAAGAAATACTCACTGGAGATTTTGCAATTTCAGATTTTTTGGATTAGGGATGCTTAACCTGTAAGTGTATATATTAAAAATATCCCCAAATTTAAAAACATCGAGTTGGGCACGGTGGTTCATGCCTGTAACCCAAGCAACTTGGAAGCTGAAGCAGAAGGAGCACTTCAGTGTAGGAGTTCAAGAGCAGCCTGGCAATATAATGAGACCCCATCTGTTTAAAAAAAATGAGGCATGCATGGTTACACACGTCTGCAGTCCCAACCACTAGGAGGCTGAAGTGAGAGAATCCTTTGAGTCCAGGAATTCAAGGCTGCAGTGAGCTATGATCCTACCACTGCGCTCTAGCCAGGGTGACAAAGCCAGTTCCTGTCTTTCAGAAATAAAAAAATTGATACATCTTGTACCATATATTTTGGATAAGGGGTACTCAACCTTTAAAAGCACAATCATCACTTCTCAGCCTTTTGGCTAAGATCAAGTGTAAAAGGCAAAATCACAAATGTTCCTTTTCAACTTACTGGCTAAAGAACTGCAATGAAAATCATTAGTCTTTCAAGATTAAGGTCTGGTTCAAGTTGGTGTTTGGAAAAGAGAACGAAAAAAAGAAAAGCTTTGTGTTCCTACAGACTGTGCTGAAATGCTCTGGGGCACTATGGTGAAATCACAGGTTAGCATGGGACATTTTAGGTTTAGAGGAAGCAACTTCAGTCTTAACTTAGTTCTTCCGTTATTAAGTAAAAGAACTTCAGTCTTAATTTTAGATCATTTTACTACATTCTTTCCAATAACGTATCTTTGAAAAGGTGGATTGTTACTGGTTGCTGTGATAAAAACTACTATGCAAAAATCACTGTGAAAATTAGGGTAGCGACATCTGATTCCATAGTTTAGGAAGTTGTACATTGTATACATTAGTGATTGTGGTTAAGACATGAAATAAAATACTTTAATTTTTTAAATAAAAAGATTTTTCTTTGAATTTTTTGTTTCTCAAAAAGCTAAATTTTTAGGACTTGAATGCTGTTTGGACTTAAATATCAACAAAACCATTAGGTGTTTTTGGCCCAGAGAACATATGAAAAAAAATTACTGAGACACCTAAGTTATCAAAAACCCAAGAAAGTTTGGGAATTACTAGCTTAGGAGATTTACAGAATGTAAAAGTGCTATCAGAATCTTGAATACTCTTTTTCTACTGTTACTTAGTAATGATAATGCTTAACACATACTGAGCACTCATTACATGTTAATCACTTTTTCTTTTACATAATTTTTAATCTCTTAACCATATTTGTAAGTACTACCACCCTTGTTTTACAGGTAAGGAAATGGGTATTTTTTAATTTTATTTATTTATTTATTTTATTTATTTATTTATTTTGTGACAGAGCCTCCCAAGTAGTGGAACTACAGGCACCTGCCACAACGCCTGGCTATTTTTACAGCGGGGTCTTGCTCTGGCTCAGCCTGGTCTCAAACTCGAGAGCTCAGGCAATCCACCTGCCTTGGCCACCCAGAGTGCTAGGATTACAGGAGTGAGCCACTATGCCCAGCCTAAGCCTTAATTTTTTGCAACCCCATTCAATGTCAAATGTTTTGCCAATTTCCAAACATAAGAAATGACATCAGGCTCGGTGCCCATACCACAGTGGTTATGGCGCCAGCCACATACAATGGGGCTGGCAGGTTCGAACCCAGCCTGGACCAGCTAAACAACAACGACAACTCCAACAAAAAAAAAATAACCAGGCGTTTGATGGTTGCCTATAGTCCCAGCTACTTGGGAGGCTGAGGCAAGAGAATCACTTAAGCCCAAGAGTTGGAGATTACTGTGAGTTGTGACACACTACTGAGGGTAACACAGCAACACTCTGTCTCAAAAAAAGAAAGAAAGAAATGACATCAGAGCAGTGGCTTATCCCTGTAATCCTAGCACTGTGGGAGGCTGAGGTGGGAGGATTTCTGGAGCTCAGGAGTTTAAGACCAGCCTGACCCTGAGCAAGAGACCCCATCTCTATTAAAAATAGAAAAACTAGCCAGGCAGTGGTAGGCCCCCGAGTCCCAGACACTTGGAAGGCTGAGGCAGAAGGATCACATGAGCTCATAAGTCTGACGTTGCTGTGAGCTATGATAACACCTCTGTACTCTAACCTTGGCAACAAGAATCACTCTGTCTCAAAAAAAAAAAAAAAAGAAAGAAAAGTCATCAGTTCCCTGGCTTGTCAACAACAAATAGGGCAAATTTGGAAATTCTAGGACAATAAATTTTTCCATCACTAAAATGCCTATAATAAAGTATATATTTTTAGAAAATATATCTAAACTTTTTCTACTAAGTAAAAGAATACATGATTCACCTCCTACCAGCTAGGTTACAATCTGGCAAATTACATCAAAATAATAGTTTCAGCCAGGCAAGGTGGCTCACACCTGTAATCCCAGCACTCTGGGAGGCCCATGCAGGTGGACTGCCTGAGCTTAAAAGTTTCAGATCAGCTTGAGCTAGAACAAGACCCCTTATCTTAAAAAAAATAAAAAAATAATAATAATCAATTTAAAAAAATAGCTGGGCATTGTGACAGGTACCTATAGTCCCAGTGACTTAGGAGGCTAAGGCAAGAGAACTGCTTGAGCCCAAAAGTCTGAGGTTGCTGTCAGCTATGACACTACAGCACTCTACTAGGGGTGACAAAGTGGAGACTGTCTCACAATAAAAACAACATAGTTTCATTGGCAATAATAAATCTGTTTAGGAGAGAAATGATGTCTAGAAAAAAATAATCTTTGGGCTTGGTTCCTATAGCTCAGTGGCTAGGGCACCAGCCACATATACCACAGCTGGCGGGTTTGAACCCAGCCCAGCCTGCCAAACAATGACAACTACAACCAAAAAATAGCCGGGCATTGTGGCGGGTGCCTGTAAGCAAGAGGCTGAGGCAAGAGAATCATTTAAGCCCAAGAGTTTGAGGTCGCTGTGAGCTGTGAAGTCATAGCTCTCTACTGAGGGCGACATAATAAGACTTGGTCTCAAAAAAAAAAAAAAAAAAAAAAAAAAAAAAAACTTCTTTAAAGAAATCAAAAGAAAATTAGCTTTATGGTTTACTGCCCATACTTTATCAGTCCTATTTGTTTGTGTGTGTCTCACATCTCCTTTATAAATACCAAGCAATCAGGTGAATGAAGTGGGTCCAATAGGGTATCCCCCTGCACAACAGGATCTGGAGTAACACGTAGACCCAAGTGTGAATCCCAGGTTTTCTCCACTAGCTGTGCATCTGATTTGTCATTTGTAAAAATGGCATTAATCTTAACCTCCACTGGGCTGTCCAGATGAAATAAAATAGTTTATGTACATAGCTCCCCACACAGTCTCTAGCACATGGGTTCTCTTTTCTTCCTTTCTTTTTCAGATAGCAAGGTTAGAACATTCCATTCCTTTTTTTGGCGGTGGATCTTATTAAGCAAGGTCTGACTCCTATATAACTTTAGTAGTATATTTATGGCTTGGCTTGCAGCTATACAAAGCAATCCCTCAGCTTAGATGCCAGTTGCAGTGATATCTACAAAGTTATTAAGGATATGTGCATTTTCCCTTTCATTAAACATCCTTTCCTGGTATTTCACCTTACTATCATGGTCTCTACCTGAGAGCATCTTCAGTAATCCCCACAAGGGATATAAAAAGCTAAAGATCCTTTGCCTCCCAAGCATAAACCTTCACTGGTAACCTGTGCTGCCAAGATACATACTCCTCTTTCCTCTTCTATTTTCCCAAAACAACTTGATGTTTCACATCTCTCACCTCTGCACCCAGCCTGCTGCAACTATTCAAAATAAGATTATGAGAATGCTACCTTTCTTTTTGGACAAAGAAACTGTCCAAAATAACCAAATAACTCACTCTCATTATTATTGTGGCTGCTCACTGATTTATTCCAGTAGTTACTTCAAAACATATTGGATAAGACAAAAAGGAATATTTTAAAATATGACCTTACCATTCCAACATGCCGATCAACATTAAAAAGACGTTTGTTGGAACCTTCTTCATAAAGTTTAGAAAGGACTAATTTTTCTACCCCAAAGACAACACCATCTTTACATCTGATTCCAATAGCTGTACTGAAACAAAGAGAAAAAAAAATAATTTTTTAACTGAAAATAAAAGGAACTTCATAAACATAAGTTGTTAAAAACCCACAAAAATAGATAACCTTTAAAGCATGCCAAGTTCTTTAAAACATTTGAAAACTAGAAAAAGAAGCAGAAGTGTGATAAATAAATTAGATCTATATGAGTACCATGTGACTCCCCCCAAATCTAGCACATTTGGCAAAAAAAATTAATATGTAATTAGTTAGCGAACAAAATATGCACAGTAAGGCATAGTACCTGACATGATACCTGACATGATAGTGTCGTTATAAACAAATATTGACTAAATTCATGTCCATTTAAAATGGTATATAATATACATAAAAAAGAGGCTAAAAAGTTAAGTGACCAGTCTGGGTGGAAGGAGCATAATTTATTTTTTCTTCCTTTTGCTCATCTGTTTTTCTCCAATTTTTCAATAATAAACATGTAATGCTTATAACAAGTATATGAAAGAATAAGATATGTAATACTGCAAATGTTTTATTTCATTTTCAGAGACAGCTTCTTGCTCTGTGGCCTAGGCTAGAATACATGGTTCAGTGGCCCAATTTTGCTCACTGTAATCTTGAATTCCTGGGCTCAAGCAATCCTTCTGGCTCAGCCTCCCAAGTAGCTGGGACTACAGGCCTGTGCCACCATGCCTACTAATTTTTTTGTTTTAACTTTTTGTAGAGAACAGTGTCTTGCTATGCTGCCTAGGTTGTTCTAGAACTCCTGGCCTCAAGATTCTTCTTTCTCAGCCTCCCAAAATACTGGATTATAGGCATTAACCTCTGTGCCCATCCTGCTGCAACTATTCAAAATAAATATATTTTAACCACTTCAATAAAATGTGGAGAAAATTTTAGGCTCAGCGCCTGTAGCTCGAGCAGCTAAGGCGCCAGCCACATAAACCAGAGCTGGCGGGTTCAAATCCAGCCCGGGCCTGCCAAACAACAATACAATTACAACCAAAAAATAGCCGGGTGTTGTGGCTGGTGCCTGTAGTCCCAGTTACTTGGGAGGCTGAGGCAAGAGAATCGCTTAAGCCCAGGAGTTGGAAGTTGCTCTGAGCTGTGATGCCACAGCACTCTACCCAGGGTGACAGTTTGAGGCTGTCTCAAAAAAAAAAAAAAGTGGAGAAACTTTGTTAGCATTTCAAGACAAAAATATGTTAATTACTTCATTCTTCTAATCCTTTTTAAATAAAGGTAATTCTGTTCATAAACAACCAGATAAAATAAGCAATCCTTGGTTGTACAGTTTTTTGGTAAAATTATCTCAACTTACCTATTTTTTTTTTAATTTTTTTTATTGTTTGGGATTCGTTGAAGATGCAAAGAATTGGATTACATTGATTTCATTTATTAGATAAAGTCCCTCTTACACTTGTGTCCTGCCCCCAAGAGGTGTGCCATACACTGTGAAGTAGCTTCCTTCCTCCCCACCACCTCATTCCCCTACCCCACCCTTTGTATTAGGTCATCCATTGCCTCCATATTAAAATTGAGTACATTGGATTCTTGCTTTTCCATTCTTGTGATGATTTACTAAGAAGAACATGTTCTACTTCCATCCAAGTTAATACAAAAGATGTAAAGTCTCCACCTTTTTTATTCCATGACATACATATACCTCAACCTGTTAATCCATTCCTGGATTAGTGGGCATTTAGGCTGTTTCCACATTTGGTGATTGTAAATTGAGCTGTGATAAACAGTCTAGTGCAAGTGTCCTTATGATAAAAGGATTTTTTTCTTCTGGGTAGATGCCTAGTAATTGGATTGCAGGATCAAATTAGGAAGTCTAATTTGAGTTCTTTGAGGATTTTCCATACCCTACCTTTTCTAAGAGATAAAATCTGGCTGTTACCCAGGCTAGAGAGTAGTGGTTAATCACAGGATGATCATAGCTCACTGCTACTTCAAACAATCCTCAGCCTCCCTGATACCTAGTACTACAAATGCAACTTCTCTATTTTTGCTAACATCACTAAGCTCTACCTAATAAGTTTCATTACTTCTTCATCCCCCATATTGAGCCTACTTACTAATGCTTTTTTTCTATGTCTACTTCTTTCTAAGAATTACACCAGCATTGAGGTCCTTATTATTTCAGGCTGATTACTACTAAACGTCTTTTCTATTTCTCCAATCCATCTTATCTAACATGACCATCTTAATTCCTAGCTCTTTCATTTTGTCATTGCTATAATATAAAAAGTAGACCATAACCTAAGAAGTGGGGAATTATGTCAGGCACAGGCCTCTCAAAATCTGATGAAGCTATGGCAATTCTTCCAAGTAAAATGAACAGATGCACACACACAAAAATTTTATACGAACTTCTGGCAATCCTTCCCCCACATTTTATGTGTCTTCAATGGCCCCTCTTTCAGCTCATCTTCCTTACTACTTAGAATCTAAAACATTCTTTATTCTGAACGAGAGATTCTCCAACTGTAATTTGTGATCCTTCAGAAAACCCTGAGATCCTTTTGGGAAACTGTGAGGTCAAAATTATATTTATAAAAGTACAAAGACTTCATTTGTGCCTTTTTCACTGTGTGGACATTTGCACTGACAGTACAGAAGCAGTAGTAGGGTAAGACTGATGACACTCTATCTTGAATCAAGGCAGTGGCAACAAACAGTACTATTAAGCTACTAATAACTATTCTTCACTGAGGCACTCTTTTTTTAAAAAAGCCACTTCAAGTTAAGAATGTCTTTGATGAAGCAATAATTTCATTAAGTCTCAACCTTTGAATACATGTTTTAATATTCTAGTAATGAAATGAGAGGTATTCAAAGCACTTCTGCTGCACACCAAACTAGGATGGGTGTCTCAAGGAAAAAGCACTTATATAACTGTTTTTTAAGCTGTTCTTTTCATACACACTGTTTTTATCTTCATAAATGTCAAACAAACTATGGCTATTTACACTTAGGTATATGGCAGACATTCAAGGAAAACAAGTGTTTATTGCCAATGATAAAATTCAAATTTTCAGATAGGCACAGTAGTTCGTGTCTGTAATTCTACCATTTTGGGAGGCTGGGGATGGCCAATCCCTAAAGCCAGGAGCCAAGGGTCACCCTGACCTTGCCTTTACAAAGTAAAGAAAAATTAGCCCAACATGGTGGTCCATTCCTATAGTTGCAATTACTTAGGAGGCTGAAGTAGGATTGCTTGAGCCCAGGAGTCTGTGGTTGCTGTGAGCTATGATGACACCACCACACTCTAGCCATGGAAACAGAAAAATTCTGCCTCACCCCCCCCTCCAAAAAAAAAATTCAAAAAATCAAAAAACAAGTTTTGAAGTAAAAATAGTCATTTTAGAAAACATGCTAACCACTATATTCATTTACTATAGGCCTGCCTGCTTCTCAATACTTACAAACTTTTATGTTGAGATTGGTGGTGATATTAACAAACATGATGTTTTTCAAAATTTATAATATGCCAAATTTGAAAGATCTGTTATAACTCAGTGAACCACTATTTTCCAATTGATCAATTCATGATGTCACAAAATCATGCATGGGTAAGAAGATCCATTCAAAACAGAAGACAGCCCAATGGAGTTGGGCAGTTTGTCCATATGTTTTCAGACTCCAACTAAACTTTAAGAAACTACCATTTGTTCAGTTTGCTGTAGTACCAAAGGACAACATCCATAATTATCTGAAAGGCTATTAAAATACTCCTCACTTTTATAACTACAAATGTGTGTGAAAGTTGATTTGTTTCTTATGCTTCAACAAAATATAATAATTCAAATGAAGAGGAGAATTCCACTATCTTTTTAAACTAAGGCAGAAATTTGCAAAAATATAAAAATAATGCCACTTTTCTATGTTTTATATTTTAGAAAGGTTTTTTTTTTTTTTTTTGAGACAGAGTCTTACTCTCTTGCTCCTGGTAGAGTGCCATGGCACCACAGCTCACAGCAACTTGTCTCTTGGGCTTCAGCAATCCTTTTGCCTTCGTCTCCCAAGCAGATGGAACTATAGGCACCTGAGATGATACCTGGCTAATTTTTCTAGTAAAGATTGGGTCTTGCTCTTGCTCAGGCTGGTCTCAAATTCCTGAGCTCAACCAATCAACCTGCCTTGGCCTTCCAGAGTGCCAGGATTACAGGCATGAGCCACCACGCCCAGCTTGGAAAAAATTATTTTTTTGTTAAAAACATTGTATTCTAGCTCACACCTATAACCCCAGACTCAGGAGTCTGAGGCATGAAAAATCACCGTAAGCCAGGAGTTCAAGACCAGCATGGGCAATGTAGTATGACCCCATGTCTCTAATCTGGGGCATAGTGGCATGCACCAATGGTCCCAGCTACTCAGGAGGCTGAAACAGGAGTTTTAAGACTGCAGTGAACTATGATCATGCCACTGTACTTCATCCTGTATGACACAGTGAAATAATGTTTCTTAAAAAAAAATTACTGTTGAGCAGCGCCTGTGGCTCAGTGAGTAGGGCGCTGGCCTCATAAATCCAGCTCCTACCAAACTGCAAAAACAACAACAACAACAACAACAAAAAAAACCTGTTAATTAAACTTTTAAAAATCCATGTTAGTATGAAATTGTGTTTATTATTGTACATGACTACATTTTATATTTTTCCCTCAGTTTTATTTCTAATAATATAAATTATTGACAGAACAAATAACCTGCATTAATGAAAGGTTTGGGGATTATGGTAAATATTGACAGCACCTATAAATAAATGTTTTCTGAGGTCCTCAATAATTTCCAAAAATACGAAGGGCTCCAAAAACCAAACTTCCATGTACATTTTTATTCTAAACGATCTAGTGCTTATATTATACCCCCTTCTTTTTATAACTTGGTTCCTCAATGAGACTAAAAGAGAAAATTAAAATCTAATCTTTCCCCTTCTTTTCTTTCTCATATTACCTTCTAGGGGCATTTTATAAAATAATTATGATCATAATATATATATTTTTAATAAGGTGCTTTTAAGTATTCACTTATTTGTCATTATTTCTTTTGGCAGTTTCTATGTTTAACATAGACTTCTAGATTATCAAATTAAACTTCTTTAGTGCCAAGCATGATGACTCTTGTCTGTAATCCTAGCACTCAGGGGTGCCAAGACCAGCCTTAGCAAGAGCAAGATCCCTTCTCTGCCTCCCAAAATGAGAAAAAATTAGCTGGTCATGGTGATGTGTCCCTGTAGTCTCAGCTACTTGGGAGGCCAAAGCAGGAGGATTGTTTGGACCCAAGATTTTGAAATTATAGTGAGCTATGATGATGACACTACACTCTATCCTGGCTGACAGAGCAAAATTCTGTCTCAAAAAAACAGATTTCCCCAAATCTTTCCAGCTCTTTGCTCTAAGAGTCCTTTTTCTCTGTTATTATTTTAATTTAAAAATATATATTTTTTCTTTTTAGAGACAATCTCACTCTGTCACCCAGGCTGGAATGAATGATGAGATCCCACCAGATATGTGAGAAATACATCAGTCACATATTTTAGTGGATAATCCTGGAATTGACTGGAATTACAGGGCCAGAGCTCATGGAGAACATTTGGCCTAGATTGAGATCTGGAAATGAGGAAATTGAGATTATTTGGAGGAATATACTAATTTGTACCAAAGTAACATAACAAAGCCCAATTATCAGAAACACAAAAACTGAGACATTTACTACCTGGTTAAAACAATCATTTAAGTAAAACAATAGTTCTTACCTACTATTTTCCACAGCCTTCATGGCATATTCAACTTGAAAAACTCTTCCATCAGGAGAGAATGTAGAGGCAGACAGGTCATACTAGGGGGAAGAAAGGCAATGATAAGCTTATAATAATGTATCTTTGGCAATAGCAGCCATATCCTCTAATTGACTTAGACATTAGCGATGTGTTATATCCCCAGAAAGACCGTACTTTTATGAGAGGAAGGGGAGCATACCACAGCAGAAACACTGCAGTTGAAAAGTAATCAATACAAGTCCTAGATGAAGTCAGAACACATCACACAGAACACAAAAGTCATTTTTTTTTTTTTTTTTGAGACAGAGTCTCACTATGTCACCCTCAAGAGAGCGCTGTGGTGGTCACAGCTTACAGCAACCTCAAACTCTCGGGCTTAAGCGATTCTCTTGCCTCAGCCTCCCAAGTAGCTGGGACTACAGGTGCCCCCCACAACACCTGGCTACATTTTGTTGCAGTTGTCATTGTTGTTTTAGCTGGCCCGAGCTGGGTTCGAACACATCAACTTCGGTGTATGTGGCTGGCATCATAACTACTGTGCTATGGACACCAAGCCACAAAACTCATTTTTTCGGAAAAAAAATAAAAAATAAAAACACTGGAATCAGAGTATTTAAATTTATAGCTATAGCTGTGCCACTAACAAACTGAAGGACCTTAGACAAATCATTCAGGATTCACCAAACATTTAATGAGTATCTATTATAATCTATTATACATAAGTAAGTCACAATACGAGAATATAGACATGCCCACTTGTTCATCAAGGCCTTCATTTCAAATCAGATCAGAAATGAATCTACGTGCTAGAGATATAGCAATAAACCAGAAAAGGCACAAAGATGGAAATAAAATGGTAAATTTATAAAAGGAAGTACTACAGGCAGCATCATCAGGGGAGGCCTTGCTGTGGCAATCATAGTTAGGCTGAATCAAACTTAAATAACAAGGAGCACGGCATTCAGGACATGGAAAAAGCTTTTCTGGCATTTGGCACAAAGACATCAGGGTAGAAATAAATCTAGTACAGTCAAGGAACAAAAATAAGGTCACTGTGTCTTGAGTATGGTTAAGTGGTGGTGAAAAAAGTAATCTTAGTAAGGTAGCTAAGGGCCAAACTACATCGAGCCAACAAAGGGCCATACTACATCCTTCCTCTTCAGCCTTTCCACAAGAGCAGCTAGGACCTACCGGCATTTGCCACTATGCCTGGCTAAGTATTTACGTTTTGTAAAGACAGTCTTGCCACATTGCTCAGACTGGTTTCCCACTCCTGGTCTTGAGTGATACTCCCACCATGGCCTCCCAATGTACTGAGATTACAGGCATAAACCACCATGCCTGGCCAAAACCTTTAGAGAAGAATTTAGTAGCACCCAAACATAAGGCATTGCTCAAGATTCACTGAAGAGTGTGGGCAGGTGGTTAAAGTATGCTGTACCATTAGGTTCTTGAACCTGGAGAATTCCTGCAGCAAAGACCTGCTACTCAGGGTTAAAAAGGTAAAAAGGTAAATCTCCACCTAATACTAAAATATCTCACAAGCATGGTGGCTCATGCCTATAATCCCAGCACTCTGGAAGGTTGAGGGCAGAGGGATAGCCTGAGCTCAAAAGTTCAAGACCAGCCTGAGCTAGAGTAAGACCCCATCTCTAAAAATAGCCAAAGGTTGTGGTAGGAGCCTGTAGTCCCAGCTACTTAGGAGGCTGAGGCAAGAGAATTGCTTGATCCTAAGAGTTGCTGTGAGCTATGACACCCTGGCACTCTACTGGGGGCAACAAGAAGAGACTGTCTCAAAACAAACAAAAATATGTATCTCACAAGGTTACATTTTCAAGTATGTTTTGAAGGCTTGTAGAATGAAATACTATTAATTGAAATTAATACTAACGTAGTTGCAAAATCCATCATTTGCTATGAGGTTAAGCATTTATCTATTCAAAAAAAAGTATTGTACATAAGCTTAGTATCTGTTTATTTTTAAATATCTTTTGCATCTTTATTCTTCTTATTGTTATTACTTTAGTTTTGGCCCCTTAGCATAACTTTAGTACCTCATAAATGAAACGAATGGATTAAACCATCCCAAACTAAGTTGCCTATTATCAAACTCAGAACACTGGTACTTGAGTTTAATGCTGAATATCAAAATTTAGCGAACAAGTAGGATTAAACTGAGAACCCTCATTATTCAATAACTCCAGTGCAAATAACCAACACATTTTTAAAAAACCTTTTATTTTTTAGATGGAGTACATAAAAGGAATAAACAGAAACTGCACATTCACATTTAACAAAGGAAAGTAGAAAGCCAAACAAGTCAACAAGTCCAACAAAGTCCTCAATAGTTGTTTAGGAGTCTGAAGCTGTTAAGTTCCTACATAAAGTCTCAATGCCTAAAAGTGCTGTTGAGGAGCTAAACAAAGGAAAACTTAAAGTATTATCAGATTTAGCTTTTCAAAACACTTTTTTTTTTTTTAAAGTTTTGCTCTGTTCCCCAGGCTAGAGTGCCGTGGCGTCAGCCTAGCTCACAGCAACCTCAGACTTCAGGGCTCAAGAGATCCTCCTGCCTCAGCCTTCCGAATAGCCAGCCACCATGCGGGGTTAATTTTTCTGTTTTTACAGAGGGGGTCTTGCTCTTGCTCAGGCCGGTCTTGAACTCCTGAGCTCAAGGGATCCTTTTACTCAGCCTCCCAGTGCTGGGATTTTCAGGTGCGAGCCAGGGCGCCGGGACTGGGCCACCGGCCCCTGGGTTTCCAGCGACTGCCACTGAGCAGTAGATCAGTCCACTCCGAGGAAGGACAGAGAAAGTCCGTGCTGTGCCGCACTCGAGGCACTGCTGGTCCACAGAAAGCACGGGCCTCAGACCACGGGATCCCAAGCTTCACCGCCTGAGCGGCTCTAGAGAGAACTGTTGCCCAAACTCTTCACACTTTCAGTTTCCCTAAGCGGCTAAGTGACTCAGCACGCGCGGGGACTCCCGCCTGTAACCCTAGCCATCTGCAACGGCAAAGCGGAAGGATTCCTTCAGCTCAGGAATTCCAGACCAACTTGAGCAACAGCGAGACACCCTCCCCCCAGTCGCTACTAAAAAGGGAAAAACTAGGCGTGTGTGGCGCGCGCCTGTAGGTCCAGCTACTCGGGAGGATCGCTACAGCACAGGAGTTAAGGTTGCAGTACGATGACGCCACTGGACCGGCCAGAGGACAGAGCGACACTGTCTCCCCTCTCGGAAAAAAAAAAGTGACTCAGCAACCAAAGCTGCTCCAAATCGCACAGCCGCGCCGCCAAGCTGGCTACACCTGCCGGCTGCACCTGCGCTGCAAAGCTTCAGGAGTCGCGGCCCGGGGAGACGCGGGCCTAGTCCAACAGCGGGTACGAGGCGACGGGATCCGGGCAGCAGGAAGCGGCCCGCCGGACCGAAGGTGGTCCCGGCGCACCCCATTCAGGCCGCCCAAGTTCCTTCAACGCCACTCCTTAGGTTAGACTATCACACCAAACTCACCCCGGTGCCGATGGAGCTCATTGTGGTAAAACCGACGGAACGCTGAGGGTCTCCAGGCCTAAGACGCTTCCCCTACGCTTCAGCGTGGCGCAGGGCAGCAACAGGCCCGCTCACTGGCTGCGGGGCGGCCAATCGCGTGTGTCTCTCAGGCTGGTTCCTCCGACTCCAGCCCTCGCGCCGAAAAGCATTGTGGTAAAAGGCGGGGGCGGGGAGGGGGCGGCCAAGCGGCGGGCAGCGCGCGTGCGCAGAAGCACTGGGGGCGGGGCCGGGAGAAGGCGAGGGTTTTTCCTTCTCTGGTGGTCGACTTTAAGGGGCTCGGCGAGTTCTTTATCCGGGAGTTATTGTTTGTCTTTTGTATCGTTCCCCTCTCTTGTTGATTTGTTCTTGCGTGAAACAAAAGGAAACGTGTTCATATACTCTTACAAGGACCAGAGAAAGCAGGAGGGGAGCAGTATCCTCTCGTCCTTGGCGTTCTGGTTTTGACCAGTATCTTGGTTGCATCCATTTCACCTTCCTATCCTCAGGTTCTCGCGAAGGACTTTGCACTTGAAGGGTATCATCGTCGGGTTCAGCTTGGAATTGCACAAAAGTATTAATACTCCCTCTATGAGTACAACGCCTTTTGGTAGAGTTGAGATCCTGATTAAGGGGATACGTTGAGCACTGACATTCCACATACTTCATTTAATGCGCAAATACAAAAATGAATTAGACATACTCCCATTGCATTAAATTGTAGCTTCGGGTTTTTAATTATTTGCTTGATTCATTATGAGACTTAGGTGGCCTGGGTATGGATTTGTTTGCTTGTTTTAACCTACTTACCCCAATTTTGGAAGTAGTACATGTAAATGCGGTATGTAATTTACACCTCTTTTTTACAAGGTGATATATCGGACTGTTTCACCTTCTATTAGAATACCCAACACAGTGCTTTGCACCCAGTAGGTATTTAATGTGTTGAATATTAAACAAAATCAAATTCACTTCCCAGTTACATTCTGCCAAGTTATGAAATAATCATAAACCAATTTGTAATTACAAACAAAAATTGTTAGTAATTGTAATAAAATGTTAAGCTTTATAATTCCAAATACTTAACTGCTACGTGTACTTTGAGGAGTCCAAACATATTTTATGACATTTTTAAATTGACTACTTTAGGACATGTGTATTTAACCCAAATGTATATAACTTTCAAATACTATGTTTTAGGGATAGTATTCTAAGAATTGTTTATTATTTTCACCTTTACAATCATGCTTTAACTTGTACTTCTGAGCAGTAGGATAAACGTCCTTTATCTAATCTACTACTACAGAAATTTGCAGAATTCTTTACCTTGAAAGTTTCACCAGTATCTCAGACTATCCTGTATATATTTCCATAGGAGATAATTCCATCATCTCCTATCAGAATTTGTTCAAAATCAGGCTCTTCTCTTTGCCTCTTAAAATTAACATTCGGTATCATTAGTTTCATATACTATGATTCTTTCCTCCCGGCTTCTATTATTTGAGCAGAATAATAACGACTTGTTAGCATCCTATGTCATTATCAGACATTGTCTCGAAAGAGACCTTATTTTAATTAAATCGAAATACGTTGTCGTCGATTTAACTTCATATACGTATAATGCGGAGCCCAAATGTGTAGGAATCCATTATGCCATTTGGTGAAAGTTAGATAGCCTTGATACGTGTTTATGTAAAGCAGATAACATATTGGGCAGTAAATACTTTAAACCACTTCATAAAAATGACTACGTGACTGTAAGGAGAAAGCATACGCTTTCCGTGATCTTTTAATACACAATAAAAATTATTAAATATAAGTTCAACTAAATGTTTTAAAGTTTTCTTAAAATAATTCTGAAATGCTGGTTTGGAGTCTATTACACATTTTTATTTAAACACAAAATAGTATGTGGAAACGCAAGCAAATGTAGTTGAGTCCTCATCAAAAGACAGAAAAAGAAGCTCTGGTCCCGAGCGCCCGGCTAGCTCAGTCGGTAGAGCATGGGACTCTTAATCCCAGGGTCGTGGGTTCGAGCCCCACGTTGGGCGTAGCTACACCTTTTTGTCAGAAATCCATTTTTATGGCTTCTTGAAAGCACATAAACTAAGTAGGGTTCTAACAGAAAATTAATATAAGCGTTTTCAATATTAACCAGAACTCCGACAAAAGTTTTCAAATAGATCTGAAACTGTACTTCCGGTTTTGAAAGCACACGTCCCCGGCCCAGCGTCGTCCCCGAGGCAGAGGAAAGTAAATGGCTCCTGTGTAGCCCTGGTGTTCTGTGTCATTGTCGACATTGCTCAGTTGCTGGTACAGGACACTTGTGACTTTTATCTTAACAAAATTATGAGCCCCAAATTTGGCTGCTTTCCTAAAATTTAAGAGATCCGAGGTAAAAGTAGTTGCAGACGCCTTTACCCCAGCGGCGCGTGCGTGCGCGTTCCCCCCTCTTCCTCTGAATAGGGGGCCTATCCCAGGCCTGGGGGTCGGGGGAGAAATTATCCCCAAGAAAGACGCAGTGAAAAATGCTTCTTTCTACAGTCCGATTTATGCAACCGGTGCATGCATCCAAGTTTTCTTCCATTGTTCTTGGGAATCTGTCGCGGTGCCTAATTGAATGGACATTGTAAACATGTGCAGAAGAACGGAGTGGTGCAGACGAGGAGGCGCGGTCAGACGTCTGCGGCAGGGACGCCTCCCGCCCGCCGGAGCTCGGGCGCAGCCGGGAAGCCGCGCACGCGGGGCCCCGCGGGGCAGGAGGGCGCCGGACGAGTGGTCAGTGCTGCCGCGGCCCGAGCCGGCCTCCTGCCCGCTCCAGCGGCCCGGTGCCCGCCGCCTGCTGCCCGCCAGCCCCTTCGCCACTAAACCCTCAACTTTGCCCTCTTCTTCATTGTTCCCTTCGACTTACAAACATACTGTTACAAACTTTGACTCACTTCCCCTGCAGGCTGCTCCGATTCCTCCGTTGGCCTTCGGCGCGAGTTACCCGCCGCTGTCTCCGCTCTCCTTCCTCTCCTCCCGTCTCTAAACCTGGCGAGGCCTTTCAGCCAAAGACCAACAGCCAAACCAAACCAAAGCCACACATGGAGTGGAACAAGTCTGGTTCATTACAGTGAGGGAGAACTGGGGGAGTGCTTCAGTAAGAGAGAGTTAAAATAACCTATTTGTCGGATTTGGGCTTTTGTTGGGTAGTTTGGGGGAGGAACTAGGGAAGTGGGGACTTGTGGATTGGGTGCTCTCAGAAAGCTGGGCAATTCTATTTAATATGGTCTTAATAAATCTTATCTTTAGGGAAGGTAAAGGAGGGATAAAGCTGAAGTTGGTAAAGCGGCAGTGACTCAGCCAGAGAGAGGGACGTTGGTGTTTTGAGTTAGACAGTGACCAACTTGGCTGAAGTGGATATTCTGTGAAAAATAGGAGAATGTAGTAAATTTGTGTAATTTGCTAAGTGTCCCATCAGTCTGTAATCGCATTGAGGCTTAGCTGTGTCACCTTAGTTCCCCACATCCGGCCACTCCTTGCCTTTCTCAACCCAGTCCTCCTTTCCTGCCCCTCCTCCACACCTTCCTCTGCCAAACTGTTCCTGGTCACCAATCATCTCCACATTACTAAATCTGATTGTTAATTACTAGACCTAATCTGCTTGGCCTCCCAGAAATTTATGGATTATAAATTTGATGGCTCCAGGTTTCTTCCCCTGGCGTCCAGGACACCAATGCTCTCTGGTTTTCTCTCCTACCTCTTCTTCACTTTGGAGTGTGCTAGAGACAAGTCCTTGGTCTTTTTCTCTAGCCACACTCCCTCACTTGGTGATCTCATGACTGGCAAGTCTCAATTCATAGAAAGAGAGACCCCAGATCTCTTTCTTAAATGTCAAACTTAAACCTCCATTTGGATGTGTGGTTGATACCTCAAACTTAACATACACAAAACACACAACTCTTGATTTTTGCTCAAAAGCTTGCTTCTCCTCCAGTTTTTTTAATTAACAGTAACACCATCTATCTAGTCTTGGAAAAATCACTGACTCCTTTCTCTCCAACCCCATTGGCAAAGTGTTTGACGTTTCCTCTCCCACAAGGACTTTGGGCTAGGACATGTGACTAGCTTGGTCCAAAGGGACATAAGAAAGCATGATGGAAACAGTGGGTTCTTTCTTTCTTTCTTTTTTTTTTATTAAATCATAGCTGTGTACATTAATGCAATGGTGGTGAAAACAGTGTTTTGTTTTGTTTTTTTGAGACAGAGCCTCAAGCTATCGCCCTGGGTGGAGTGCCATGGCATCACAGCTCACAGCAACCTCCAACTCCTGGGCTCAAGCTAGTCTCCTGCCTCCACCTCCCACAGGCTGGGACTGCAGGTGCCTGCCACAGCGCCCGGCTATTTTTTGGTTGCAGCCGTCATTGTTGTTTGGTGGGCCGGGATGAATTCGAACCCACCAGCTCAGGTGTATGTGGCTGGCATCTTAGCTGCTTGAGCCACAGGAATGGAGCCGGAAACAGTGTTTTGATGAGTTTTTCCACAACGGGGCTTGAATGCAAGCTGCCAGGTAAGAAGCCTGAGCCCGCCATGCTCTAAGGAAGCCCAAGCTAGCCACATGAACAGAGGCCACGTGAAGGGGACTGAGACCTGACTTGAGAGCAAAGCTTTCTTAGATCTTCCATCCCAGCACACCAATGAAATAAGGCAGTATCCCGAGCTGATGCCATGTGGAACAGAATTGCTCAACTGAGTCTTACCTGAATTCCTGACCCACAGAATAAGCAAAGTTCTTATTGTTTTAAGCCATAAAACTTTGGGAGTTTGTTACATAGCAATAGGTAACTGAAACACCCACATCAAATCTATCAGGAAATCTTGTTGGTCTACCTTCAAGACATATACAGTATCAGATATCTCCCCTTTTCTGCTAGCACCCTGGTTTAAGCCATCACCTCATCTGGATTACTGTAATGGTTTTGCAACTGATCTTTCTGCTTTCAGTTTTAGCATAACATCCAGAACAATCCAATTAAAACTAGTCAGTCCCAGGCAGGGTGGTCCATGCTTATAATTCCAATATTTTGCCAGGTGGATATGGGAGGGTCACTTGAGGCCAAGAGTTTGAGAACTTGGTCACTGAGGCCAAGATCACAGCAATATCCCATCTCTTTAAAAAAAAAAAAAAAAAAAAAAACTAACTAAAAAATAAGCCAGGCGTTGGCTCAGCACCTGTAGCTCAGTGGCTAGGGCACTGGCCACATATGTCAGGACTGGGGGGTTTGAACCTGGTCTGGCCTGCCAAACAATGACAAATACAACAAGAACAACAAAAAATTAGCCAGGTGCTGTGGTGGCCACCTGTAGTCCCAGCTATTTGGGAGGCTGATGAAAGCGAATCGTTTAAGCCAGAGAGTTTGAGGTTGTTGTAAGCTGTGACGGCACAGCACTCTACCATTACAGCACTCTACCGAGGGTGTAGTGAGGTTCTGTCTCAAAAAAAAAAAAAAAAAAAAGAAAATAAGCCAGGTGTAGTGGTACACACCTCTAGTCCCAGCTACTTAGGAGGCTGAGGTCGGAGGATTGCTGTGAGCTATGATCGTATTATACATTCCAGCTTGGGAGACAAAGCAAGACCGTGTCTCCAAAAAAACAAACATAAGACACCAGGTCAGATCCTGTCATTATTCCAAGGGTACCCTATTGTTACAATGTAAGGACATAGGTCCTCACAAGATTTGCCCCCACTGCCCCACCTCCTGTTACGTTCCTTCTCCTCACTGTCTTCACACTAGCACATCAGCCTCCTTGCCAATCCCTGAACATGTTAGGCATGTCCTTCCATAGGGCTCTTGCCCTGGCTGTTTCTTTTTCCTGTATCACTTTTCCTCCCAAATCCTACAGTTAATTCACTTGCCTAGTTTCTTTGTTCAAAAGTCACTAAAAAATGAGGCCAACCTAATTCTAATCCAGTAACACTAAACCCTACTCCATTGACAAGTACCCCACCATCCACTGTACCCTGCTCTTATTTTCTCCACGGAAGGTACCATCCTCTAACTTGTGTTAGATCTAACTCCTTACCTTCTCCTTGCTCCCTTGGGTGTTGGTTCCAAAAAGGCAGGACTTTTTCTTTTTTTTATTTTGTGCTCCAAATGTATCTCAAAAACCTAAATTAGTATCTGGCAGATGTTCAGTAAGTGTGTGTTCACCTAGTGAATTAAGAAATACAAGTTTATTAGTGCTGTCATAACAAAATACCACAAACTAGATTTACTGTCTAAGACTTCTGGGGGCTGAAAGCTTGAACTCAGTGTCAGTGGTGCCCTGCTCTCAAAACCTCTCGGAGAATTTGTTCTTGTTCCTTTCTTTTAGCTTCTGATGCCATCAGCAGTCCCTGTCAAGTTCATTACAAGAGTGTTCTTCCTGTGTGCCTCTCAAATGGCAGTTCCCTCCTTTTGTAAGGATGACAGTCATACTGGATGAGGGTCCACCCTAATCGCCTCACCTTGAGTGCATCTGCAACTCTATTTCCAAATAAGGTCACAATCACAGGTATGGACTTCAACACACAGTTCCAACAAATAACAGAGTGCTACATTTCTTTCTTTCTTTCTTTTTTTTTTTGCAGTTTTTGGCCGGGGCTGCTGGGTTTGAACCCATCATCTCCGGCATATGGGGCCCGCCCCCTACTCCTTAAAGCCACAGGCACTGCTCAGAATGCTACGTTTCTTAACCTCAGCCACTAGGTGTCTGCCTCTTGACAGCTAGCTCTAAATCTCTTCTTCAGTCACAGATCTTTTTTTTTTCATATTATTCAATGATGAAAATGTTCTCATAAATAATCTAAATTCAACCAAAAACAGGGTCAATATGAATGCAAAGCACAGAATTTTACACATGATGTTTACTGCAAAAAAAAGATAATGCTAACAAAATAGTAAGTCCATAAAATTGACAATTAATGGTACACCTATTCCTGGCAATCTTACTGGGAGATTTCAAAGCTAAGAAATAGAGGAGCCTTGTTGTGATGGAGCATATATTTCCAAAAGGAAGGTAAAACCTGTGTAGAAATGATTACAAGGTAAAAGTTACAATTGCTTCGGTTACAGATAATGCACTTAGGGAAAGATCACAGCTTCAGGGAAGAGGATATTAGGCTTAGAGGACACAGTACCTAGAAAGAACGAAACCAGCATGACTTTAACAAGAGGTAGTTCAATAAAAACAAATGAAGAAAAACAAGAACAGAAGTTAAATAATAACCGAGTACATATTTCAAAGAACCCCTGCCCTAAGAAGATACAAAGCACAAAAGCGAAGATTAATATGAGTACATGTTTATAAAGCAGTTGTAACTTTACATAAAAATGATCTTTTTCCTTACGAATGTTTAATTATTCATAAAAGAAAGCATAAAGTTAAAAAGCAAACATGTCCATACTTTGCTTAACAAATGCCTTTGTTGGGCGGTGCCTGTGACACCAGCCCCATATACCAGGAGTGGCAGGTTCAAACCCGGCCCTGGCCAAAACTGCAAAAAAAAAAAACAAAACAACCAAACCAAAAAAAGAAAAACAAAAAATGCCTTTGTTACAAAACATTCTTAGTCCAAAGGATCAAAATATATTTTGGAAAAACAAAATTATTACGACATGGGTATACAAGTACCAAAGTAAAAAATGTTATAAAACAGACCCATGTTAGTATTTGAAATAACTAGTACTGGTTAATACTATTCATGCTTTAAGTGAAGTAACTGCTGAAAATAATAAAACAAATGGAGCCGCCCATGCTCAGACAAATCGTGTGAACTGTGCAGGGACAGTGTTGTTATTCTTTTTGAAAAATGGACTAGGTAACAAACTTCCAAAATTAAGATACTTTAGTATATTTTATTGATATAAATACAATAAACTTCATAAGCATCAGCTACTATTTTACCACTACCCAAGAGAAACAAAGTCAAAAGAATTACGAATTGATGCAAAGAGTAAACACACAACTGCTTGCGCTTTCACAATAGTCACCTATACCAAAGCAGTCACCTAGATCTTCACAAAGTCACCTATACCTTCATTCTTTGTACAATTTTCTTGCAATTGATTAAATATTAGAAATGCAGCAAAGCTGAATTTCAATCAAACTTTTATTTCTCAGTAGAAAATGCTCTCTTCATCAGAGGCGGCTGAGCTTTCCCGACATCAAACATCATTTCCAAAGGTGGGTTGTTGAGAGAACACCAATCTGGTATACGGCCTGTCTGATTATAATACTCCTTTGAAACTGAACGGCTCCCAAGTATATCTTGCAATGCTCCAAAAATAGCTCCTGTGTGATAAAAATATTTTTTACAGCTAAGATGAAAACTTGCACCAGAAAATTTTACATACATATATATCCACTTGGTGATATGACAAGAGGAGACTGGTAAAGTGAAGCAACGCACAGTCCCAATGTCCAAATGATTCCAGTTCAGTTGCTCTGCATCTTATATTTTTAATAATAGATAAGCCACAACTCTTGTGGAAAGTAACTTAAAACGCCTTTTAGCAGAATATAGTGAACACAACAGGTATCGCTGTGTCTAAAAGCAAGTGAGGTAGGAGAGGTGGAAGTTATTTTCAACAGTGTGTAAATACAATTAATAAGACCCTTAGTTGTTTTTGTTTTTTTTTGCCATCACTCTAAGGTCACATGTCAATGAATAAAGTAGCATGAGTCATTACAGTGTTCTAAAAATTATATTTTCAAGATCTCTTTTTTGTTGTTTGTTTGTTTGGTAGAGACAGAGTCTCACTTTATCACCCTTGGTAGAGTGCCGTGGCATCACACTGCTCACAGCAACCTCCAACTCCTGGGCTTAGGCGATTCTCTTGCCTCAGCCTTCTGAGTAGCTGGGACTATAGGCGCCCACAAGGCCCTGCTATTTTTTTTGTTGCAGTTCATCCGGGGTTGGGTTTGAACCTGCCGCCCTACTCACTGAGCCACAGGTGCCGCCCTATTTTCAAGATCTTATAAAGACCCACAAGGAAGTCTTAAAAAAAAAAAATTTAGTTACTAAAGCCATTTGTCCAATATCAAAATTACATTTTGATTGAATTGTACTTTAAAAGTAATATGATACTCATTAAGGAATATCAATACTTTGGGCTCAGTGCCCATAGCACAGTGGTTAGGGTGGCAGCTACATGGACCGAGAGTGGCGGGTTCAGGGTAGCAGGTTCAAACCCAGCCCAGGCTGGCTAAACAAAAGTGACAGCTGCAACAAAAAAATAGATGGGCATTGTGGCCGGTGCCTGTAGTCCCAACTACTTGGGAGGCTGAGGCAAAAGAATGGCTTAAGCCCAAGAGTTTGAGGTTGCTGTAATGCCACAGCACTCTACCAAGGGTGACATAGTGAGACTCTGTCTCAAAAAGAAAAAAAAACAAACATCAGTACTTTGTTTTTCTCTCTCAATGTATAATCCTCATAACTACTTGCTCTACTAGCTCTAAGTGCGTCATAAGACATTTATCAAGCTTTATACCAATGTATACACTCATGATTATTTTTCCCTTCAACGTGGTTACATTTGACCCTAGAACAACACAGGAGTTGGGGCATGGATTGCCTCACTCTCCCACCCTAGCAGTGGAAAATACTCTAAAACTTAACCACTAATAGCCTGGTTTTGATCTGAAGCCTTTCTTAGCAGTAACATAAACAATTAAAACATAAATAGATAGTATCTACAAACATTTTATGTGTTCATAACATATCTATTATTTTTTTTCTTGAGACAAAGCCTCAAGCTATCGCCCTGGGTAGAGTGCTGTGGCATCACAGCTCACAGCAACCTCCAACTCCTGGGCTCAAGCGATTCTCTTGCCTCCGCCTCCCAAGTAGCTGGGACTATAGGCGCCCACCACACGCCCGGCTATTTTTTGGTTGCAGCCGTCATTGTTGTTTGGTGGGCCAGGGCTGGATTCGAACCCGCCAGCTCAGGTGTATGTGGCTGGCGCCTTAGCAGCTTGAGCCACAGGCACCGAGCCCATAACATACCTATTTCTTAATTTTTTGATATTTCAAAGCTGTATAGTTCATCTGTTAGTTTTTCCAAACAGTTGCAAATTTCCAAAAAATTTTCCAGTATAGTTACTGGAAAAATCTGTGTGTCGTAGACCCTTGCAATTCAAATGGTATTAAGGGTCAACTGTACTTATTAGGTTATTTTCCTATTTCAGCGAAACTATCATTACTTAAAATATTCAATGAACTCAGTCTCAAATAAAATATAAGTATGAAATAAAGAGACTAATTTGCCTATGTGGCTGACTAGCTTTGGAAGGCATTAAAACAAGTGTTTTGAGCAATGGTAGCACCACTGGAATAAAGTTATAGCCTTCACTATTCTAAGTATAACTTTTTTTTTTTTTTTGAGATAGGATCTCACTGTGTCACCCTTGGTAGAGTGCTGTGGTGTCACAGCTGACAGCAACCTCAAACTCTTGGGCTTAGGTGATTCTCTTGCCTCAGCCTCCCAAGTAGCTGGGACTACAGGTGTCTGCCACAACGCCCAGCTATTTTTTGTTGCAGTTGTCATTGTTGCTTAGCAGGCCTGGGCCAGGCTCAAACCTGTCAGTTTTGGTATATGTGGCTGGCATCCTACTCACTGAGATATGGGTGCTGAGCCGTAAGGGATGATGTCATTTTAATCTGAGAAAAACGTTTACTAAAAATCACAGTGCAAGCACCATGAGAAAAAGGTATATAATGCTGGAAATCAATAAAATTGAAAGCAAAGTCAATGTTCAAAGGAAATTAATAAGCTTTATTTATTAATGGGATGATTTTGAACACTGAATAATTTATTCTAATATATCCATTAGTAATACCATTCAGGAACCAATTATTATATAATTATTATGTTTTAAAAATTACATTCTTACCTCCCAACCAGGCCACACAATTAGCCTTTGCAGGTGGAGTATGAATTCGAAATGTCTTGGTGCCAAGTGTTTTTTTATATTTTGGTTTTTCTACCAAATACCTTATTTCCGCAAGCAATCTATGGAGAAATCCTGGCAACATGGATGTGCCACCTATGATAACCAAATTCTCTGCTAATTGCTTTCTGGTATCTATTGGGCACTGTTATTAAAGAAAAAGAAAAGAAAGTATTTATCCTTAACTGTATAAATAATGGTTGGCTAGACTTAAGAAAATGTACATATGACTCAAGAGACATTAAAAAAAATGAAAAAAACACATTAGAAAGAAAACATATAAAAGTCGGCACTATCGATTAAACAGGTGATCACTTGCATTATACAAAGGACTACATCAAAGTTATTTTCATGCAGCTAATATAACCAACACAGTAATACTACCAAATGTATATGTATAACTTCAAAGATTTAAGTATTTTAAAGTCAAATAGTATAGGATTTTAAATTCCACAGGACATATGGCAATAATATGTGAGTGTTTTCATTTTCAGGGTATAATAAAGTTGGGCAAATAACATAAGAAGAAATAACTTCTCTGTTTTAGTAAGGAAAGTATGTGAAACAGTAACTTTTCTAAGGTGTTACTTTAAATTATTATACCCAGATCAACTGTGGGAAGGTAACACTTTTTTTGTTTTTTTTTGAGACAGAGTCTCACTATGTCTCCCTCAGTAGAGTGCTGTGATGTCACAGCTCACACCAACCTCAAACTCTTGGGCTTAAGCGATTCTCTTGCCTCAGCCTCCCAAGTAGCTGGGACTATAGGCACCCGCCACAAC
>CAUYPK010171759.1:0-20665 GCA_963574355.1 Loris lydekkerianus | reverse complement strand
CTTAGAATGGGTACAGGTGAAACTTACTAAATGCAGAAAACAAATGCCTACATACAGTAACTAAGAAAATGTCATGAAGGCTACATTGAACAGTTTGATGAGAATATTTCAGATTGTATATGAAACCAGCACATTGTACCCCTTGATTGCACTAATGTACACAGCTATGATTTAACAATAAAAATAAATAAATTAAAAAAAAAAAAGAACGGATGAAATGCTGTGGGTTCTTGGGGCTGCTTGGCCACACCAGAGGCCTCTTCCAGAGCACAGCCCCTCTGCGAACTTGTGGAGGTGCAGAGGGATGTGCAGTGCTAATTTAAGGTGGGTGCCAAAGAGCTAAAAACAGAAACATTTAGGAAGAAGTTATAGGTGACTATGGGATGGAAAACAAATTTCCACAGGGGAATGACTAATGAGCCTATAGTTAGTTTCCTTAAATGTTGTATTGTGTTGGGAGATAATTCCCCTCTGTTGCCCCCAACCTATTTTAGGCATAAGTCACACAATTGCTTTGTGTCTGCCAACTCTTGGACTGGGTAATGAAACATTTCCCATTTCCCTCACCCCGGGGCAGAGCAGAGAATATAGCAGCAAAATACAAGTCCCAATACAGAGGAAACAGGGTTTCACCACATAGAGGGAAGATGGACTGGAGCCTGACTGTCTTATAAAGTGAAAAGAGTTGAGACTGTGGGTATAAGGGACACCAAATGATTGGGTTATAAATTCATACGAGGTGGCTCCCATTCCAGGCATGTTCCAGTTGGCTAGAAAGTGATTCAGTCCTCACGCAGATCTGCCCATCTCATTTCAAATGTGCTTTTTAAAACCGTGGTTTAAAATGTTTTTCACATTGGCTAAAAATAGAAGATAAAGAACTTGAAGATTCATCACATTTTTTCTTTCCTCTTTTTCCCATCTAATCATCAGAGGAGAAATTAGTTCTTCTACATTTTATTCATCTTCAAAATAGTGAGTGGGTCACATACAAGCGCACACACACACACACACCCTACAGTTTACTTGGGAAAGTGCACATTGAAGGTGAAGGTGCATTTTTATGGCTGGCCATGTACAGAAGGAAATCCTTGCGTAGGTCTCTATACAAGACCCTAAAGTGCTCAAGCTACTAAGTGATAACCATTACAGTGTTTGCATTGGCTAGAAAAGAGCAACATGGTCTGTGGTCTTCCATATACATGTCTATATATTTAGTACAATAAAAAGCCCAATCTCTTCAAGGTTCCTAAGTATTTTGTATCATGTTACGGAAGAAAGTATTCATTTATTCATTCGTTCATTTAAGAAACACTTACTGAGTTCCTTATATGCATCAAGCATATATAACAATATATATATTGTTATAGACACTTGGGATCAATTTAGAGACAAAAAAATCTCTTCCTCTGTGAAGTAATGGGGAAAGACATAAAATAAAACAATAATTGAAAGAATAAGTAAGTTACATACTGTGTAAATGCAATAAAAAGGAGAAAAACTGGAATGCCGTGAAAATGATTGGGAGTGGGTAGGTTGTGAGTTGCTATTTTAAATAGGGTAGCCAGACTAGGATTCATGGAAAAGGTAACAGTTGTATGAAGATTTGAATAGGAATAATATATGAACAAAACAATTAGGAAGTCCAGGGAATCTTCCTGACTCTGGCTTGGCACTGGTGTTCTGGGCTGGAAGCTTGGCTTGTTGCTGACTGTGTCTGTAGAATTCCACAGGGAGGCAGCAGATGCCAGCGATGACTGCGGCCCGGGAGGGACTTGGACAATGATGGCTTGCGCTACCAGTGCAGAGGGAGGTCTCAAGAAATCTGTTTTTGAACTGTTTGTCAAGGCATTTCTCCCTTTCCATATTTCACGACGTCAGTGGGATCAACCTGTGTGCCCTGCTCTTTGTATCAGTGACGCCATATCAGCTTTTACATGTTGAGAATTTATCATGTGCCCTGTGTTAGAAGTGTTATCTCCTTGAACCTCCTTATAATCTCTTGGCTTTATTTTATCATAATGTCATTTCTCAGATGAGAATACTGAGGCTAGCAATCATAGCACAAATGAAGGCGGGAATCAGGATTCGCCATCAAGTCCTTTGGACCCTAAAGTGATAGGAAAAAAAAACAACTTTTAGATGGGGTTGTGAAACTTGTTTCAGATCAGGTGCAATTCAGTGAATTTAAAAGCAAGAGTCCTGAAAATTAACAACAGGATGATGGAAATAACTGACACTTTTTGAGTAACACTAAGTACTGTGCTAAATGCTTCACATACCCTGTTTCATTCAATCCTCACTCACTGTTCTGAACTGCTTCAGATGAGGAAGGGAAGTCACCCCCTGTGTGCTCACTCCAGGGCACTGTACCAATTCGTCCTCCCCAAATAACTCCATTTGTAAATGTAACATGTGATCAACATAAATAAACAGCACGACAATATATAAAGTGAAACAAAACTGAAACAAAAATCTCTTCCTTCCCTTTGCTTTTCCATAATTAAAAAAGTAAATATCTGTATCTGAAGCTATATAAAGATGATATCTGAATATTGTAAATTTTTTAGACAGGGTAGACTAATATAACATGAAAATTATGTCTCTTTTAGTCTGACTACCTAGAAACAATTGCCTATAACATTTTTTTTCTAGCAATAACTATTAGGACTTCAATTAAGATTTTTATGTCTTTAATTCTTGGTTTATCAACTGCAGAATACAGCTACTGACTCCTTGCTAGTTCATTGATACCCAACAACCTCCCAATTTTTGTTAATTCTTTTTTTTTTTTAACCTTTTTTCTACTGATTAATTTTGGAACATTGAATAAAATATGTAAGTCTCCTTTTTTTTTAGAGGCAAGTTCTCATTAACTCTGTTCCCCAAGTTGAAGTAACATGATCATAGCTTTCTGTAGCCTCAATATCCCAAGCAATCCTCCCACCTTGACCTCCCAAAGTGCTGGGATTACAGGCATGAGCTACTGCACCAAGCCTCTACTTTTGGTAGATAAAAGTTAGAACCTGCTGGTTAACTTTTTCTTTTTTTAAACAAAGAAAGGAAATTATTACATTTGTATTTATTCCATCTTCTGTGGTCCTTTTTTTTTTTTTTTTTTTTTTTTTACCACTCACTGGTCAAAGTTTTCACCAACAGGAATGAATTCACCCCCAATGCTGGTTACATCATTCAGTTCCCTGGGCAGCCTCCTAGGGAAGTCAAAAACCATACCATTTCAAGAAGTGGTGGAGGGAGTCAGAAACTGGTTAGCCTCCAGTGGTAAAGTGTCCCCAGAAGTTGCTACAGTGTTGGGGGTGCTGAGGCTGGGCAGCTGCTGGGGTTCTGTGAGACTGGCCAGGTCCAGGGAAACTGAGACTGGACATTGATTGTAGTAGGTGCATCTAATACTGTCTTATCACCTCTTTCTTATGTATCAATTTCTCATTTTTAAAATATAGTATTTTCTTGAGTATTATGAAAACTGTTAAAGTTTGTTAACCTTCGATTCTATTCTCTGAATGTTTCCTAGAGATTCAGGGTTCTTCTGCTTATCTTGACCCTTCATTTGATTGGATTTTATCAGATGTTTGAGGTTTAAGTACTTGTTTAATTTAGTAATTGAAGAATATTTATGATGATAACAACAAATACTTTACCTATGCTTACCACATGCTAAAAACTATTATAAGCACTTTTTTGTTAAGCATCAACTCCTTTAATTGCCACATCAACCAAGGATCTTGGTCCTACTTTGATTCTCGTTTTACAGTTATGGAAGTGGAAATTCAGAGGGTATTATGTAGTTGCTAGAGACTGAGTTCTTTTATTTTTAAATTTTCATTATTATGGGTACATAATAGTTGTATATTTTTATAGGGTACGTGTTATTTTTTGATAGAGGCATACAATGTGAATTAATCAAATCGGAGTAACTAGGGTAGCTAGAGTCTGAGCTCTTCTTCACCACCACCTAATATTTGGTGTCGTATTTGGTTTGCATTTAGATTTTACTTTGATCAAGGTGTTTCAACAGTAATGCAAAACTCAGTGGCACTTGTGGAAACAAGTTCCAGTTGTGCCCCATATCCACGCTCTTATTTTTCCACAGCAAGACATTGTTTGGGTAGGCATGTGGCTGTCCCAAGGAAGGAATATGCTATAGAAGTTCTCTTGTAGGTAAACATGGGCATAAGTTCTGGCCAACACAGTGTGAATAGGCAACTGTTTGAGCTTCCCAAAGAGACCACTAACTGTTCCTGATGTACCTTCTCTATTGACCCTTCCCGGCTTGTTGAGAGGAGGGTGGCTTTGGACCATGAAGATGGGGGCCATCTCCAAGGAGTGATGGAGGGGGGATTTTGAAGTCTTGCTCCCCTGAGCACTGCATCGAATGCATCTTCCAGACCAGAACTGAACTACCCTACTATTTTACATGTGAGCAAGGAAAAATAAACTTTCACCTATTTAAGCTATAGGTTTTTGGGTACATTTTGTTGCTATTGTTATTTGCAGCCTAACATGATCCCAACTAATGTAGTTTTGTAAGGCTTATAATAAAAAAAACAGCCTTTGCCAGCCCCATGTCCAGTTCCTCAGCCATGTGCAACACATTTTGCTATCTCTTCCCGTATTTGCATACATATTTCTAAATAACATTATTTGACTACTCTTTCTTAATTAACTTTGGAAATAGAATTGGCTATTTTTTATTGTTCATGAAGACTATCCTTCCTTCCCCTTCACTCTCCCTCTCAATATACACTAGAACCTCTGTGAGTTGACCACCCAAGGGAGTGTAACAAACTGGTCAACACACAGAGGTAGTCAACATGAGGAGCCAGGGCTACTGTACTGATATGTACATGTGGTGCCTGTCCGGTCTAAGAAAATTAGGACAACTTCAGGAGAAGTTGAGGTCACTATAGGGAGGTGGTCAACTGCTATAGTTACATCACAATTTACTTAAATTGATAGTTTCATTTACATTGATATGATTAAATATTATTCACTGATGAGGCAAATTATTAATTTTGCTTACATTTCTTCTTCAGTATAATTTTCTTTTTTCTTTCTTTTCTTTTCCTTCCATCTTTTTTTTTTTTTTTTTTTGAGAATGAGCATTTACATTTACAGAGCATTCACCCTGTAGAATGTCATGGCATCATCATAACTCACAGTAATGTCAAATTCCTGGGCTTAAGTGATCCTCTTGCCTCAGCCTCTCAAGTAGGTGGGACTACAGGTGCCTGCCACAACACTTGGTTCATTTTTCTATTTTTAGTAGAGATGAGGTTTCGCTTTTGCTTAGACTGGTCTTGAACTCCTGAGTTCAAGTAACCCAACTACCTTGGCCTCTCAGAGCCACTGGGCCCGGCCCAGTATAATTTTCTTTTTAAGAAGTGTGAGTTTTCTTGACAATTGTGAAGATTTCTTTAATCCTCCTATTATAACAAAGTTATTTTTATTTCCACTTTATAGCTGCAGACTTTGAGGCCTTTTTTGTTCTCATTCTAATGATAATAGTGAGTAATTTATTGGGTTTATGCATTATCACAGACCCATTCATGCTCATTGAATGCTTAAAGGCAAGGCAAAAGAGCGAAAGTGATTAGCCACAGGTCACAGAGTCAGGATTCAGACTCAGGTGTCGCTGACCTCAGAACTCACACATATCTTAACCCTCTTCCTTGAGAATGGCATGAGAAGAGAGGGACATTTCACAATATTTAAAACTTAGGACAGTATAAGCATTACCAAACAGAATAGCTCAGACTAGCCTGATCAGAAAGGAAGGCAGATGTTATTAACCAGTGCATACCAGATAAATATCAGCCCTTTCTTAACTAAGAACTCCTGACTCATCCTGACTCAGCCTAAGAAACACAGCTTTTTTTTCTTTTGCTGCTGGTCTATAGATGAACCTGGACATTTTGCTTTAAAATAGAAGAGGCCAGGCATGGTAGCTCAAACCTATAATCTTAGCACTCTGGGAGGCTGAGGCAGGAGGATCCTTTGAGCTCAGGAGTTCAAGAACAGCCTGAGCAAGAGCAAGAGCAAGACCTCATCTCCACTAAAGAAATAGAAAAACTAGCCTGGTGTGATGGTGCATGCCTTAGTCCCAGCTACTCAGGAGGCTAAGGCAAGAGAATTGCTTGAGTCCAAGAGTTTGAGGTTGCTGTGAGCTGGGCTGACACCATGGCACTCTACCAAGAGAGGCACAGTAAGACTGTCTAAAAAAAAAAAAAAAAAGGCAGAAGAGTAAATGGCAGATGGCTACAGACTTCCACTTTCCAAACAGAAATGTGAGCCTACGAGGAATTAAACAACTTGCCTACGGTCCTACAGCTAAAATGGTAGAAGGAGGAACTTACCCAGGGTCCTCAGTTTGCAGAATCCAGGCTTTTCTCCTTATATTGAGACATCTTCCATGGCTGTGCTCTGAAAACACTATCCAGGGGACTTGTGTGATAAGGCTCCCTAGGGCCTGTCTAGAAGATGACTTGGAGGCTAATATTGACACTTCCTTGAGAGATATTTTGATGATTTAAGGGAGTCCATAATAGGATCTTTAAAATCAGAGCTGTTCCAGAAAATCTGGGTACCTGTCACCAGGGTAGAGATATTGGAAGTAATGAGAGCAGTAATGAGACATTAATGAAGTAATGGCCTAACTCCTGCCTGTGGAGTCAGTGCCTTCCTGCGTGTAAATAAATAATGAATTACAGAAATCACATTACCTGAGATTTACAGAATATCTCGCAGCTGTTTGAAAACGCTGCCTCTCCCTGAGGATCAGTCAGAGGAAGTCTTTTTTTTAATTATCTTGAATTATTAAGATTAGCATTTAGTAGTGAATAGTTGTTTCCTATTGGACTCTCAAATGTGCTTAATTATACTTGGAGAACAATTTGCTTGAGTTTTATAAATAAACTTGAATATTACCTAAGTCCCTTTTTAAAAATCCACCCTGGGAATATGCTACTAATAGAAATGAAATCAATGTCTATGCAATTCCCAAAGTAGCGGTGTATCCTTAACCCAGTCTATAAAATTAGTATTATAATGCTCACCTCTTGGGGTTGGTGAAGGCTGAGTAATAGTGATCAGCCACTGGCTACCTACCAGCCTGTTCCAAGTGCTTTATGTAATTAACTCATCATCCTCACAACAACCCTATGATGTGAGAATTGTGATTTCCTTAAATGGGAGACTGAAGGACAGAGAGGTTAAGTAACTTGCCTTAGTCACAAAGCCCCTTAGAGATAGACCTGGGATTTTAACTCAGACTGCTTGACTGTTTCTTCAGAGCTCATCCTCTAGGAAATAAGAGGGAGGTCAACTTGGTAGGGAGGTTGGTAATTAAATTTCATGGGAAGCAGAAGCAGCTCTCTAGAGCCGGAGAGACTTGCTATAGGTCATGGTTAGTTGACTATGCTAGGTGCTTAGAGCCTCAAGAAAGTGGACAGAGAGAAGGGACAGTGTTCCCCAAATTAGGAAAGGAGTAGAGGTTTATGCACCACACCTGTAACTTAACACTGGCTGGCCATGCCTAGGGTGGGGAGTGAAGGGCTGGCAAAACCTCAGAAGGGAATGGCTTTATGGGGCACCTGGGGACATTTGGCCCTGGAGCTCTGGCCACTATAATGATTCCTCTGCTCTGCAACATGGCAGGGAAGCAGAGTGCCTCTGACTTCAAGGAACCACTCAGTTTTTGTCAATGAGAAGATATGTAATAATGTAGTAATCATTATAGAACAAACACCATTGGTGCCTTCTCAGACACTGTACTCTGTGCAAGACCCCAGGACCTCTGAATGACCCAAGGAGAAAGACTAAATTTCTGATGGTCCGACTTTATAGGGGCCAGTAGTTGAATTTAATTATTTTTAAGGGAAAAAATGTATTTTTTTTTAGATAGGAGGGTAAATAAAACAATGCATTAGGAGTTGACAATTTTCGCAGCTAGGTGAGAAGTACATGGGCCTTCATTACACTATTTCATCCACTTTTTTGTTTCTATTCAGAATGGAAAGATTTTCAAAAAAGAAATGTATTATTTGTTGCACACCCAAGATTACAGTTATACGTTCTGACCTGGATCCAAAATGAAAAACAATCTAATCTGAATGTCTTATATGTTTGATTTTGAAAGACAGGGGTACATACAGGCAGTCTGTGAGTTAGAAACATTCAACTGATATACAACTGGCATGAACAAAGGCTATCACAGGTCACAGGGAAATGTACGTACTCCAACTTACATACAAATTCAGCTTCAGAGCAAAACTATCCTGTATGTAACCCAGAGCCTGTGCTCAGTTAAATACATATGAGCACAGTATAGATACAAATTTCTGTAAGGTGGGGATGCCTTCCCTTATCGGCCTTCAGTAGCTAATATTTGCAATAGCCTTGTTTGGGCTTTAACGTATCTCATTCTAACTGATTTTCACTACAGTTAGAATGTGCTTTTCTGAGACATGGATAAAGCAAATGTATCATTCCTACGGGTGAAAAATTAAGACAGAGAAGCTCATTCCTGTAATCCTAGCACTCTGGGGATGCCGAGGTGGGAAGTTCACTTGAGACCAGTTTGAGCAAGAGGAAGACCCTCATCTCTACTAAAAACAGAAAAAAAATTAGCTGATGGTGTGGCAGGTGCCTGTAGTCTCAACTACTTGGAAGGCTGAGGCAGGAGGATCGCTTGAATCCAGGAGTTTGAGGTTGCTATGAGCTGGGCTGCTGCCATAGCACTCTAGCTCTGGGCAGAGCGACACTCTTGTCTCAAAAAAAGAGGAAAAAATAAATAAAAACTAAGACATAGAAATTGTGAGTTTTCCAAACTCCTGTGGAAAGTAAAAGGGAACAGGGAGTCAAGTCTTTGAAAGTCAAGCCACAGAATTGCCCCTGTTAGCATCTCCCTGAGGGCTTTGTACAATATTGGGGCTGTAACAGGCTCTTGAGTCTTTATTGATCAGCTGGTTGCAGTTGCCATGGGTTATTTATTTAAAAATAGTCAAATGAAAATGTATTTAAATGAGCACCCCATTCTATGGTTTTCCTGTTTTAAAAATGTCTTCATTTTATTTAAAGATATGCCCTTCAGAGCTAAGCCCTATTTGCAGAGACCAAGAGAAATGGAAAGAACTCCAGGGATGTGTTAAAAGAAACATAAGTGGCCCGGGAGTCAGTGAAGATCTGCAGGCCAGTTCTGGTCATGGTGTGAAATTTATTCCAGTGGTTTCCTCAAACTTCTGAAGATGATAATGAAGCAACAGAGGACTGGGTCACTATCAAAGTCCCTTCGACTACTAGAGCAAATGATATCCAGGGTTCAAAAACCTCATGCTTAGTTTTGCCAATGTGAGAAGAAAATACTTGTGTGTGTTTGTGTGTTTGAAAAGGGCTGTAATAGTTACTTATTTCTTTTTAACTTTGTGTTTTGGGGGAATTTTAGGAAGTTTTTCCCCTCAGTTAAACACAGCCTTTGGAAAATGGAAGCACAAAATGTCTTCATCTTCATCTTCCATTCTTTCCTCCTCCAGGGAAATAGGGTGCCCAGGTATGTCACACAGATGGAGGAATAAAGGAAGGTGCTGCTTCTGAGACCTCTCATGGGTTTCATGAAAGAAAAACCCAGGGAGGCGAAGGTGTCAGGATTTTTAACAACCTCTCTGTGCTTATGGAGGAGTATTTCCTACAAACTTCTTTGAAGCAAAAACTGTTCCCTGGGCTTTGGACTGAAGTGTTTGGATGGATTTGTCGTGGACACAGACCTGTCTGTGGTCAGGTGATAGAGTTAATCTCTCCTGCCTTCCTTCTCTTCCCCTTTTTCTCTACCTTCTCTTCTTTGTCCTTGACCCCTTCTTCTTCCTTCTCCTTCCTCTCCTCTGCTTCCTTCTTCTCTTTCTCTATCTTCTCCTTTTTAAATAAATCCAAACCGTTTTCAGAAAGAACATGGAGTTTGCCATGATCAAGTTATAATGAGTAATTATATCAAGATCAAGATATAATGAGTAATTATATCTACAACAGTAAATTAAAAGAGCACTTCATCTGGAGTTGGTTGTCCTAAATTGTAGAGTTGATTCAACTTTTATTGGTGTTTGAAGGGAGCCAATGAATAGGATTATGTTTTTCACTCTCCTCATCCCTGTTCATAACCAGCTGAAAGGTGGACTCGCGTGAGACAAATGATCAACATACAAGTTCCTTGTTGGTAAAAATCAATTGAAGAATGAAGTGACTTCTAGGCTTCTTATGTATTTTCCCCAAGTGTAGACTTGTTGCATCTCATCTGAGCACAAGTTCATATTCAAGGAGTCATTGCTGTACTCTCTGCCTTAGGCAGAGGAAGAAAGATGAACTTTTGGACCTGATTCTTAAGAGAAGTGATGGGCTCAACTCGTAAATCTTTTCTATTTGAAAGTAGCAACAGAGCATAAAACATTCATTTCATCCGAAGTTCAGATTCAAAAACAGAATGAAAAAGGGGTCAAAGCAGTGGCTCCACTTCTCCCAACCTTGCCTGAGAGCTTGCAGGATGCCAGCCGGCTTTCCAAATGCTTGTGTGAATTCATTCATTTAGGTCTGTGAGAGCTGAAGGAGACAGACACAATTATCACCACTCCCCTTCTTGCAGCTGAGGAAACTACGGCACAGAGAGATTAAGTGCTGTGCCATCTAGTGGTGGAGGTGAGATTTGAATCTATTCTGGCTTCAGGATCTCCCATTTCACCTTTCCCCAAACTGCTTCAGAAACATTGCCTGCTGCTTAGGGAAGAGTAGATGGGAGGAAAGGAGGACTGGGCTTTTTACTTCCACATTAAAGTTCCCACTAATCATTGCTGATTATGGGGCCAAGAGAGAGCAAGTCAATTCTCTCCAGACTCCAGTTTCCTCTTTTGTGAAGCAAATGGTTGGATTATAGCAGAGAGCTGTGGGACTGAACATGTGTATAATTGGGGGACTTCTTTTAAGAAAAAAAATACAAAATTAAAATTTTTAAATTATGTATGAGAGTAAGTAATATTCATAGAATGATAAAAGGAGGAGTTTGTGGTTCAAATTATAAGCTTTCTTTTGGTGTAGGCTGGATATTCTCTCTCAAAGCTTGTCAGGTTTTTTTCCTGCAAACACACAGGGCTTTGTAGACCAACTACCATCTAGACCAGGCATCCTCAAACTTTTTAAACAGGGGGCCAATTCACTGTCCCTCAGACCGTTGGAGGGCTGGACTATAATTTAAAAAAAAAAAAAAAACTGCGAACAAATTCCTATGCACACTGCACATATCTTATTTTGAAGTAAAAAACAAAACGGGAACAAATACAATTCACACCGCTTCATGTGGCCCACAGGCCACAGTTTGAGGACGCCTGATCTAGACAGTTAGCATCTCTCTTGCACCTATTTGTCAAACAGGTGGGTCTCTTCAAAGTTTCTACCTGTTATGTACCAGAGTTTAAGGAATAGCCTTTTTTGGGGAAAGAGGAAATGACATGGACTAAAATACATAGCAAGAGAAGAGAAGACATGAGTCCCCCTGCCCCAATCCTCTCATTATTCCACAGAAGTTCATTCCAGACTAGGGAGTTCTGCTGTGTCCCCTCCTATAGAGGGGAACCATAGGCTTCTTGGTACTAAGCAATCTAAATTTGTGAATTAACTTTTCAGAAGGGTTTTATGGCAATAACAGCTGCCCAGCGGCTGGAGACTTTGGAGTCTATGGGATGTTGCAACCTTTCTTATCATGGAAAGAGAGGCCCTGATCTTATGGGAAACTAAGTTTGAATGCAGCCCTCCTTGTAGAAGATAGGAGAACATCTGGACAGATCCCAGATAGTCTGTTGTCTGGTTAATCTGGAATGAATACACCAGATAGCCTCCAGACATTTTAACTTATTGAACCTAATCTATGCTCACATTAACTAAAGCTTGAAAGTAATTTAGTATATAGTCTACCATTTACTGAGCACATACTTTGTGTTCAGAAATATTATATCTTGTATAACTCTACTAACTTTGTGGGATGGGTACTATTATTATCCCCATTTTATAGAGGAAGGAGCAAAGGCTTAGAGAGACAGTAAACTTCGCCTTTGTCACACATATCCAAGGATATGGCAGACCTGGAAATCTGGCTTTGATGCCAGAGCCAGTCTTCTGAAACTTTATGCCATAAGGCCTTCAAAAGGCCTGGTGGGGAGGGGAAAACCCAAGGTTTGGAGAATCAAGCTCTCAGTTCTGGGACCTGTTCTGCCAGTCTTCACCTTGTACCTGTGAGCAAGTCACTTCCAGGTAGCCCCTGTAATATGGGGGCATGTATAAGGCCCACAGCTTAGGGTGGCCAGTGGATTAAAGGAGATCATTTATAAGTGGTAGTACTCTAAAAATGTCAATGAAGCAAACATGATGTCTTTATTTTGGGGTCAGGTATCTACTGGATAGTCAATAATGGATGTTAAATAAATGAAATGAGAAGTTTTATTTGTTGAAGACCTAGAATTTTGGTGTGATTCGGAAAACAAATGCAAATAAAAACAAAGTGAATTCAATAATATCCTATTTTAGTTCAAACATCTTTGATAACAAGCTATCAAAGGGAACACACACCACAGAGAAAGAGAACATCACACCACACACACCATACACTGCAAATGATTCTCAAATTTAAGTGTGACTATATTACCTGGCAAAGTTTTCAATGAGACCCAAGGACTTCCTTTGAAATTGGTGCTGACATCACACTGCAAGACGAACTTTTGAAATTGATCTGTCTTGGTTGTATCTTGGAGGTAAAAATGAAGAACTATATTTCTTCCTTTCTCACCTTTCTAGTGTAATTTTTCAAGTACAAATATAGATTGAAGTGTTGCTGTTGTTAAAATGACACACTTTTTCCACATAGGCTAAGATTAGAGAGTTTCAGAAGAGAAATTCAAAGCCTGTGGTCCAGCCTGAGAGACCCTCACTACTGATTTCCAAAGCAATAAAAATACTGATCAGCTCACCTGAGTTTATTGAGTACCCACTATGAGCTATGAGTGTGTCCAAGGGACATTATGAAGAGGTTCTTGCTTTAATGTATCTGCAAGGTGGTTGAAGAATTAATACATAAATATTGATTATCTCACCAGCAGCATAGTTAGTGCATCCAAATTAGGACTTTTCTGTACTAAAACTATTAGAATTCCACTTAAGCTATTATATGAGATTTTTTATAATGGTAGTGGTATATCTTAAAAATACTCAAAAGTGATGCTGCAAGGCCTTGTCTAGAACCAAGGTTCCAATTCCATTAGAGTTCTTACTTCTTCATATTTCAGCTTTTTCTGTTTCCTAGTCCACACAGCATAACATGACCACCCAATATTTACATTTCCTCAGTTCAAAAGAATAGACAGACAAGTACTGGGATTTTTAAGTCTCAATTCTAAATCTTAGGGCTTATTAGCTCAGTTTGAGTCAGAAGCCTGGCCGTGATCTAACCACCTGTGGCCAGGAAACTAAGATTACATTATACAAATGACATTAAGGGAACTCTGCCCAGTAACCATATGTCTTAGAGAAGCGGGACTATTCCCAGAAAGGACTTTATCTAGAAAGTCCAACATGTGCTCTCTACATTAACAGTGTTATTAGCAGGATGTTGAAAGGCTACAAATAACAGAGAAACTAACAGAAGCTGAAATAATAAAATATTATAAATAACTGCATACTAAAATACTGAGAGTAGTGGTTTTATAGTTAACTCAGTGGCTTAACCATTTCAGGTCTCTGAGTACATCTCTGAGATGGCCTTGGTATTTTCCTCATGGCCACAAGATGGCTGCTATAGATTTAGACAAGACATCCCCATATGATTGTTTCCTAGGTAAGGGGGTATCAAGAAAGGAAATTCTCCTTGCATACTTTCTTCATTTATCATATAAAAGAACTCTTGACCTGAAACACTCCCAGCAAGCATGCACTTAAGTCATCTTAGCCAGTGCTAGGTCACTAGGACCAGACTAGATTCAAGGAAGTCTCAAAAAGGAGTCTGAGCTTTTCAGGCTCTACAATAGGAGGCAACTAAGATGCAAGGGACCTGGCTGTTGAAAGTCATCCAGAGTTAGAAACAATGATGAACTTCCAATAGACCTATGTGTCTAATAGAATTGTCTAAAATGAGAATGTTTCAGCAATTGCTATTTTGTATGGCAGCCACTTGCAGCTAATGTTATTGAGAAACTATATTTTAAATTTCATTTAAGTTTAATTAATTTAAATTCAGAAAAGCACATGAGGCCAGTGACTACCATATTGAAATTATACATGATGTCTTCTTGAAGATATCTTCTTGGAGGTCAGAGGCAAAACAGAGATATCACTATGAACCAGGATAATCTGGTAGCCTTTGTGGAGGATGAGGAACTCAAAATGGGTTTGAAGGATGCCTGGAGTTTGGAAATTTTCCAAGAGTGTAAGCTTGCTTTACAGCAGGGAGACGGAAAATAATAAAGTATTCTTAGGAGGTGCTAATCAGATTAGTTGGGCCAGAATAATTTTCTTTTGGATGGAGGAAGAGTGGGTAAAGCCCAGAAAAACAGGTTCAAATGAGATGGCAGAAATATTTAGAAGCCAGCTTAGACTGTATGCAGCAGGCATCTTATATTGTTGAAAGAAGAGTAAAATATAAAGTAATACTTAGGAGAGATTAACATGGTGATGCTAAGAAAGACAGATAGAAGGCCAGAAATTCAGCTATGATAGTATTTTATAAATGTTTCATGTTGGGGCCCATCGGTGTATGCATTGCTCACCGAAGCAAATGGAATAAACAGCTGCTGGCCAAAGACGACCATCTTGGGGAGTCCAACTGCCTTAGGCATTCACCCCAAGATTCTCAAATGAGTACTACTATCGTCTCACACCTATAACACATTTACAACCCAATAGTGGACACCAAGACATAGCTGGGACCTTCTAAGTTAGCAAACTTTCCTAATAAAAGAGGTAGTTATATGTATATGAAAAAATAAGGAAAAAGAATAAAATATTTTATAGAGGAAATTGAAAAGAATTAGGAAATAATTAGAGACTGTTAGGGTACATGTCAGAGCTGACATTGACTCCTAAATTTTGAGAATTATAATACCAGAAATAAAAATACCAATATGAGGTTGTTTGGAAGAAACATGGTGATTTCAGTGTAAGATATAGAGGTGACAGCTGGACCCCTATGCTGAACTGTCTCATTGGTGGTCTCCAGCAATTTATGGTCCCAGTAATTGTGCTCTTGTGATTCTTCTTCCACATTAACTCTAAACTTGGCCATGTGACTGTTTGGCCAATGAGACACTAACATAGTGCAAGCAGAGGCTTGATAACAGCATGTGGATTGAGGCTTGTCTTCTTGGAACCAGCCTCTGTGTGGTAAGGAAGCTCAAGTGATTAATGATAAGGGGTCATGGGCAGAGAGGCCATGAGATTCCTCTTGGCTATGAGAGTTGCATGCTTCAACCCCAGCCAAATCTTTACTTAAATATAGACAGGGGAGTGACCTCTGCAGAAGAACCACTCAGCTGAACTCAATCAATCCAAAAATTAATGAAAAATAATAAATCACTGTTGTTTTAAGCCACAAAGCTTTGGCTGTTATATTAGTTAGCAAAATAGATAATGGAAACAATATCCAAATAAAAATGTACAATAGTTCCTTGGAGAGATGGGCCTGGAGCTCAGGCATGAGATCTGGGCCTTAGATGTAATTTTGAAATATATGCATGCTTCTGTCATAGTAGTTATAATACAATTAAATTGGATGTTCATGTTTTTCACTAGACTTCAAGCTCTGTGAAAATAAGGACTGAGTCTTTGGTGGTTCCTAACACCCTATATGTGGTTCAGAGGGTATTATAAGAAAATCATGCTGAATAATAGAACAAGAGCACGAAAAAAAGATGGTGAAGTATTGTAGAAAAGGAAGGGAATTTGGAATAAAACTTTAGCACTCCCAATTACTAGTTGTGTGACCTTCAATGAATCACCAAACCTCACTGCAAAATATAAGTAATGTCAGCTACTTCTCACGAGCCATTGAGAGGAGCCAGCAAATACTCAAAAAACTACAGCTATCTTTTTATTGTGGATGTTTGAATGATCATCAAAACATGGGAATGAATGAAATTAACAAATAAGTAAGAGTTGAAAGAGAAGAACTCTGAGCCTAGGATGTGGGGGGACATGTCAGGAATAGAAGAAAATGATTCAGAGAGAGGTAGAAAACAAGAGTGAGAGCATGAAGGAGGAAGACCCAGAGTAATTCCAATGACAGGAAAAGAACCAGGATAGGATGCATTTTTTTTCTTTACAAAAACAAAAGGAGGGGGCAAAGTTTTAAGAAAACCCAAGTCAACACTGCTATACTTAATATTTATAATTTACAGGGTATCATTTGCTGTGTTTATTAAATCTCAAATATTGGTCTAGGATTGTCAGTAGGAAAATTCTTGAAGAAAATGATTAGACTGTGAGTGGTGTCTGTGGCTCAACAGAGTAGGGCACTGGCCCCATATGCCGGACGTGGTGGGTTCAAACCCACCCCTAGCCAAAAACTGCAAAAAAAAAAAATGAAAGGAAGAAAAAAGAAAAAGATTAGGCTGTTGTGGATAATCTAACTGTATCCTAACTTAGAACAATAAATAAAACAGAATTCTAAGGCCTTTTATATCCTTTATAATGTTGGCTGAGTGCCTGGTGTTGGTTGATAAAAAAGTGAAAGTTTAAATTTTCTCCGGTGGGACTTTTAGCTTCTAGAAGAATCATTGGAAGGAAGGAACTTAAGTAGAATATAGAAATGTTCTAAGAAAGGAGAGCCCTACCCATAGTAGGCCTGTTGGGAGAAATTAAATCTCAGGAATCCAATTCTCTGAAGTCATTTCTCTCTGGAGAGATAAAGAACATAATGACCAAAAAGACATAGGTCTTTGAGACATTGCAAAACATCCAATAAAACCATCAGCTACACAAACAGAGTCATAAGTTATGCAAGTGTCTCTATTTCATTGTCTTGGAGTTAGAAAAAAATTAGTCCAGACTCTTAATGAGATTAGCTCTTGTTGGTAAGAATGTTGAAGTTTATGTTTGTTAATTTTTGTTGCTCACTGCCCATTCTTTATCAGACAGTATTCTGATTTTACTTTTGGGGAACATCTCTCTCTCACTCAGCTCATATATTTAGGAGAAGTTGATTTCACCTTCCCTCTATTCCCTGCTTCAAGACTAGATGTGTGACTAAGGCCTATTCAACAGAGTGTCATATTCACGCTACCATGATGATAGGTTCAGAGATAAGTACATACGGTAAAACCAAGCCAACCAAGTACAATCAGAGCTAATTCTGAGATTTTGCATGCGTTTCTGACAGATATGCTCCCTTTTCTCTTGGACTTGAATTAAAGAGAATATTAACTTGGAGCTATCAGATATCATACCTGAAAGAGAATTTGTGTAAGAATATTGGCCTTACAATGGTGTTGCCAAAGCCTCTGGATATAGTTATACCTGAGCTTTACAACTATATAAACAAACAAATATCTTTTATTTTTGAAGCCAATTTGAATTGTGTTTTTTCTATTACTTGCAACTGAAGTAAACCTAACTAATAAAAATAACAGAACATAAATGTATTAGGTTATAGAGGGGGAAGAGTGACAGACAGATATCATTCAATGTAATTCTTTCTGTCATATTGGGCCCAATAATAGCTCCATTTTAAAGAAGAGAACTCTTTAGGTAAGAAAAAGAAATAACTTTGTATAAGGTCAAAGGAGGAGAAAATGTCATTTAGGGGGACGGAGGCAAGATGGCTGACTGAAGCCAGCTTTCCACAGAGGCTCCCATCCAGAAAGAGAGTTAAAGAACAGAAGTTTAGCAAGTAACCTGGTGGATTAGAGCTGTGCCAAGAGGGAAAGTTGAAGAAGCACATCAACCCTGCTCAGGCGAGCTGTGACCCCAATGATACAAACAAAAGGTACAAAATCCATCTCCAAGTGGACAGGACCCCCCTCCCCCATAATAACGGCTCAGAGTACTCCATACAAACCCGTGAGCAGAGTTCAAAAATCCTCCCATTATATCCCATGGGAAAGACCCTCTAAAAACTAGACCTACTTTCCCTAGTAGGGTGCCATGGCACTCCCCTGCCAGGCATAAAACTGTATATATTCTCTACCTGCAGTTCTGAGCTCCCAGCACTCCCCTCCACTCTCACTCTGAGGTCTGAAAGCCTGTCCCCCCAGGAGTCCAGATTCTTGGGTATTTTTTCGAGAGGTGTGGACAGGAGATGGACTGCTGCTCGTCAGTGCAGATTCTGCAGCACGGGAGTGAGAAGATGGTCAGCTGAGAGGGAACTATATAGGACTGAGGGTGCCCCGAGGTACAGAGCAGCAGCTACAGAGGCAAAAATAGGGCTCACCCAGGGATATTCTGGAGTCACACCCCCTGTCTCTCTGGGCAACCAGAGGAGGTCAGGCATCTTCTCTGGTGGGAGCCACTGGCGATACAGATCTGGGATGGAAACACAGGCTCTATGAGTAAAGGGTTTGCCTGAGGCAATACTGACCTGGGTGGAGCACGGGGACTAGAATACACACGTGCAGAACTGGCAGATTCCTAGGGTGGGGATGACCCAGAGGAGCACTTTACTAAGCCTAAGATGCAGCTGGCCCGCCCTCAGGGGATCATTGGCTGAGACAAAGGAGGGCAGGCAGAAGCTGGAATTGACAGCTAACCATGCCACTCCATACAAACTGCAGCCGAGACCGGGCAGTGGACATGACGGGACCTGAGGTCCAGATTCTGTGAACTCAAACAGTGTCTCCTCTGCAGGGGAATATAGCTGGGACAGAAACAAATTTTGTGAAGTTGTTCTGTTCTGTCAGTAACATCAATCGGGGGCGGGGCTGGAACTGAGTGAACAGCCCCAGCCTCCATTAAGCACCTGAGGTTGTCAGGCCTAACCTCCCCCTGCTGGATAGTGGCACACAGCAGCGATTTGCCTAAGGAGATATAGATCTCCCTGTAATTCAAGCAGGTGCAAACCCCTGGAGTATCTGCTCATTGGAGGAAACTGGGTCACAGCCCTTCTGGGTTATCAGTGACTGGGTATGACAGAGGTTCAAGGTGGGGAAGGAGGCATCAACATTCCCAGACTAATCTATTTACTGGGTGGGTCCTCCTGACCTCATGGAGCACCAGAGCGAGTCATATTTGAGTTGTCAGCAGACCCCTGCAACCTAGTTGCCAGAGACCTTTTGAACTCTCCCACTGAGACAGGTGCTGACTGAGACAATTAATTTGGATCTCTTGAACTGGGCCAATCACCTGAGGACTATCCAAGTGGTACCCTGGGTTTATAGTTGTGGGAAGGTTTGATTTTCTTTTTCCAATTTTTGCCTGAGGGGGTGGGTGGGTGGGTGGGGTGACTTAATTGCTGGTATTTCTCCACAGCTGAGACTTCAATCCAGAGTATCTGATTCACTAGGGTAGGACAGAGACCAGCTAAAAACAAGACAGAGCCACTTAGCCCCACCACACCAAGCATTTCCCCAGTTTCTCAGGCCATAGCACTTTACAGGTCCTTGGCAAAGCTCCAGGGGAAAAGGTGCAGACACCAATCCCAGCTTTTGAGCAAAGGGCTGGTTAATCACTACTACTGGAGCTCCCAACCCAACTTCTCTTTATCTGCTCATCTAGTCAAACAGTATAAAATAATCATGTGGCAGAATCAGCGAAAAATTCCGGTAACATGAATAACCAGAGTAGATCAATGCCCCCAAGGAAAGATATGGCAGACACAACTGAAGATCTCATTGCTAAACACATGGCTGAGATATCAGAAATCAAATTCAGAATTTGGATTACAAACAAGATTAATAGAATGGAGGAAAAGTTGGAATTAATAATTCTAAGAGCAATTCAAAAGCTGTCTCAAGATTTCAATGAATTTAAAGACAAAATTACCAAAGATTTTGACACATTGAAACAAGAATTTACAGCCCTCAAAGATCTGAAAAATACAGTAGAATCCCTCAGTAACAGAGTGGAACAAGCAGAAGAAAGGATTTCCTACATTGAAGACAAAGCTTTTGAACACTCCCAAACTCTCAAAGAGGAAGAGAAATGGAGAGCAAAAATGAATCATTCTCTCAGAAAGGAGAGCTCTGGGATAATTTGAAGAAAGCTAATATTTGCCCAATAGAAATCCCTGAAAGCAATGAAGTGGCTTCATAAGGCACAGAGGTTCTTCCCATGAAATTACGAAAGAGAATTTTCCACACATGCCAAGAGATTCTGAAATTCAGATAGCAGACAGTTTCAGAACCCCAGCACGACTCAACCTGAATAAGACAAGCCCCGGTACACCATAATTAACTTCACCAAAGTTAATATGAAGGAGAAAATTCTGAAAACAAGCGAGACATAAGAAAACCATAACCTACAAATGGAAGAATATTAGGATAACTGCAGATCTCTCTCCTGAAACCTTTCAAGCCAGAAGAGGGTGGTCATCGACTTTTAATCTCCTAAAACAAAATAACTTTCAACCCAGGATCCTGTACCCAGCTAAACTCAGTTTCATTTATGATGGAGAAATTAAATACTTCAATGACATTCA
>CAUYPK010171758.1:0-30630 GCA_963574355.1 Loris lydekkerianus | reverse complement strand
CAAATGGCGGCGCTCACCGACTGGCTTGGTCTTTCCCTTTTTATCTGCAGTCAAAAAGTTCCAACTCACAGGTACCTTTCTCTTTGGCCAGTTTGAATCAAGCGGGCGATGCTATTCCCACCCCCACAGAACTACAGGATTTCACAGAAGTGGAAATTTCCAAGTTCCAGGAAATTAAGTCTACCAATTCCCAAGAGCTGAGTCACCATGGAGAGGACCCTGCAGGTGCATCCTTGTGGTCTCCTTGAGAAGACCTGTTCTCCTAGACCTCACCCTTCTCTGGTATCCTCTCTCATTAAGACCTCACTTTTCAGCTGGGGACCCTATTCTTGTTTCTGCCCTGCTCTGGCTTCCAGTGAGATCCATCTACCTCTGATCCTGCTCCACCTGATTCCTGCAGGGAATGGTCTTTATCATGCTTCCATGATACAACTTCTGGTATTCCATTTGTTTCTCCAGACTCAAACGTTAGCGTGTATACCTCCTTCCCCTGCTGACCTTCCTCCAACAGCTGGCTGGGCCCCACCTGAGCATACTTTACCCTCCCGTATACTATTCTCCCACCAATCATAGCCGCTGTGCAACAATGTTCTACATCCTTCTTGCCAACCAGAGATATTGGAGTGCACTGGAAAGAATCTGCAACTGACCTTTTTGTGAGTGTCAGGATATGTAAACATTTGGGGTCTCATTTTTCATCTATGACACAGGGACAGTAAAAAGCTACCAGTGTAATATGAATGGAAACAATATATACATGAGAAGGCTTTTGACACAAAGCAAGTGCCCTGTGAGTCTGATTCAGTCACCAAATATTGGACATGCTGGGCGCTCTCCCTAGGTGTTTGGAATCCGTTATTCAACAGAACAAAGCTGCATCAGATACTAAACAGACCAATTAGTGAGGTTTACGCTATGGGATAGGTGACGAGTGCTATGTGTTTTTAAAAAGAGAGAAAGTAAAATAGAAAGAGTAGGACGGAGGGTGCCGAAGAGGGCGTGAGTCAGCATCAGAGAAGGTGATATGTGAGAGAGGGTTAGAAAGTTAGCCGAGTGACATCTAGAAAAAGAATGTCCTGGGTAGAATAGACAGCCCCTGCCAACATGAAGTTCAGGGAACAATAAAGAAGACGGAGCTGTTGCAGCTGAGGGATGGAGACAGAGTGATGGGAGCTGAGAGTCAGAGGCTGGAGAGATCAAATATGTCGGCCTGGGGCCATTATAAGGACTTGGACCGTTACTTTGAGGGACATGTTCAGTTTACTTAATTTTCCTTTGGAGCCTGGTGTGACAGTCGTTTTTTAGACTTTTCTTTTCTTTTTTTTTTTTTTTGTTGTGCATCCTGTAGGTCTTGACTTTTGTGCTAACTACACAAGGGCAGAACCATGGCATGTTCACCTTTACAGCGTTCATGCCACACACGGTGCTTGGAACATGGGCCATGCTCAGTGAACATCATCTCGTAAATCAATGATACTATCTTAGCTGCTTATCCTGGGAATTTTTTCAGATGACATAATGCTTTTGCCTGGTTAAGATGTACATGGCTTCTGACAGTGACTAGGAAAGAAAATTTTCTATTATGCCTTCTACTTCTCTGGAGACCCAGCCATAGATGGACTAGTGCAAGGCATGGGCTTGAAACTCAGAAGACCTCAGTTTGCCTACTAGAAATTTCCACTCACTGGTTATAGGACCTTAAATAAATTACATCATTTCTCAAAGCCTTTTCTGTCACTCTAAATGCCATCCAAATCATGGGATTAAATAAAAATCTAAAGGTCTAATGCAGAGGAAAGTGTTTTGGTAAATTGCATTGCAACCTATAAGTGAAAAGGATTGTTATTATAACTTAGGAACTAGCTAATATTTAATATAAAATATAAAATGTTCTCTAAAAATGAAAAATATGCTATCGGGCAGAAGGACCAGAAATTATGTTGTGTTTCTTTGGATGCACAGTGAGAAGACCCATTCAACCAAAGAGCTAAATAGTTTTGTTTTGTTTTGTTTTTGAAACAGAGTCTCACTTTGTTGCCTTCAGTAGAGAGAGGTAGAGGGTAGCCATGGCTAGCTCACAACAATCTCAAATGGGGTCTCGGTCTGGCTCAGGCTGGTCTTGAACTAATGAACTCAGGTAATCCACCCTCCTCAGCCTCCCAGAGTGCTAGGATTACAGGCATGAGCCACCACACCCAGCCCAATAGTTCTGTTGTTGTAAAAGCTTACCTTTAAGCTTTAAAAGTTTTACCTTTACCTTTAAAAGCTATACTGATGTATTTTTCCACTCTTCTGTAACAACTTTCGTTATGTTAGAATATTCTTAAAATATTTTTTTCTGATTAAGAGGCCATGAAAGAATTGGAAGGTATTCTGTCTGAACAATAACACCCCTTCAAACCATGAATCTATACAAACACTCAGTTACAAGGTGACAGATGCAATCTACTCTCCATCTGCAGCCCCTGGATTGACTGTGCACTTCTTGTGTTACTGTGTGAGCCAGGGGTGGAGGCCCTGAGATCTCAAAGAAATTTGACAAGTGCATTCCTAGCTGGCATTTTGGGAGCCACCAACTGGGAGCCTCCCAGTGGCATTAGCAAGCACCAGCTGATCCACAGGAGTCCCACCTCCCAATTGCAACCAAATTCTCACCAAAACTGACTGTGATTGGAGATATTCACGCCTTAAGCATTTCTCCACAGAAGATTATATAAACCTACAAAGAAAATAGAAAACAACATCAAGTCCCCACGACTGGGTGGGATAACATATTCCATTTTAATTGGCTCTGGAGAATCCAAGTCAATTAGACTAAGGGTATAAGAGAAATGAGAAGCTGTATTATTTCACAAGTTTGATTATTTTGTAAAAATAGAAAGAAAGAAATGTAAGATTTCAATAGTTCCACAGCATTGAGATGTGCCATCTATTCCAGGCAGCTTTGAACCATTAGGGGTAGATCTCTTTACAGTGTTTTAAAACTAGCTGAAAAGAGGATTTGGGTTCAGTAATCTGATTCTCTCATTGTCCTGTGAAATGTCTGGTCGGCCCTGGCCAAGGGAGCCAAGCACGTGTGGGGTCTGGATTAAGTATACTTACAGACATGGAGCCAGATGTCAACATATTTTTTGAAAGAGTGAATTTAAAATTAAGAATTCTGAGGGAAAAGGCACAGAAAGGATTTGTTTGACATTAATTAGGCATTTATTATGATCCATACAATGTTGTTGGGGTTGAGGGATAAATACATTTTCTAAAGGTGTTCTCAGAACGTAGAAAGATACTGAAAATCAGAGCAAAACAATTTGTTTGCTGTGTAAAGGTGATTGTCAGGGAGGGAGACACAAATGAGTAAGTGATGAATTTTTAAAAAGTAAAAGGTGATTTTATGAAAGTTTTGAGATTAACAGTATTTCAACAGAGAGAAGTGAAAGGGACAGTTATTCTAGGCATGAACACTATCAGATAGCTCTGAAAATGCCTGGAACATATGGCGTTAAGAATAGCTCTGTGTGGCTAGATCATAAGGAACATATTGGGAAAGAAAGGTAAGAGAAAGTAAAAACTGGGAAAATGTGAAGAAATAAGTTTGGAGTCGTCAATGGAAGCTAGATTGTAAAGAGTTGCTCTGCTGTAGATGTTGAACTTTGTACTATAGAAAACAAAGGCCCTTAAATATTTTAAAGACAAGATAAGGCATGTACAGGTTGGGAAATATTAAAAAAAAGTACAAATTATGTAGTAGGTTAAATATTTATAAAGAAAGAAGCACATTTCTGGAAGTCCCGTGTTATCTACATTCTGTATCAAGCTGGTGGTTTGCCTACACCTTGAAATAATCACTGATTTTTTTAATATACTCACTTATATCTTAATTTGATAAATAATTAGTTTCCACTGTGCTAGAGTTATAGGACATAATATAGAACAAGATAGGCTCAGCGCCCCTAGCACAGTGGTTACAGTGCCAGCCACATACGCTGAGACTGGTGGGTTTGAACTGGCCTGGCCCAGCTAACAACAATGATAATTGCAACAAAAAATAGCCAGGCATTGCAGCAGGCGTAGTCCCAGCTACTTGGGAGGTTGAGGCAAAAGAATTAATTAAGCCCAAGAGTTTGAGGTTGCTGTGAGCTGTGATACCACGGTACTCCACTGCGGGCAACATAGTGAGACTGTCTAAAATATATATATATATATAGAGAGAGAGAGAGAGACCAAGATAAATTAAATTTCTGGTCCTCGTGGAGTTTACAATCTACTGAAGAGATAAACATTAAATATGTAAAACAGATAATTACACATCTTCCTACAACATCATGTTGAATAGCCACAGGAGCTCTTGGGTACTGACTTATCAATAGTTCAGATTTAGTTAATCATTGTCATCCTCATCAAACATCTGTGGAAGTTACATTTTTTAATAGCAGAAATCCATTTCTTTTGAGCATGACATTTGCTGGTGATTTGAGGGCGGTGGTGACCTCAACACAAACCATTGTGATATATGCAAGGGTTTTTTTTTGTTATTCCAAACATTTATAAATTACTGAGAATCATTATATTTTGCAAGAGAAGAGAAAAAGTCAAGCTTTTCTCAGCTGGTGTCTTTAAAATGTATGGGTTCACTGGTAAAAAGGACATATGGCTGAGCTAATGTTAGTAATTGCCAAGAAAAAAGCCCACTGTTGACCTAAAAATGCAGTGAAAACTATTACTTTATAACTTTCTGGTGACTATTTGTCTTAAGTCCTACTTTTTATAAAATGGAGAAAGAATATCTTCACATCAGAAAATATCCCTAAGAAGTTATATTAGGCACATGGCTACATATGACTGTTAGCCCATTTACTGAATAGCAAACTTAACCAACCTTATTTGATCTGCAATATACCCCAAAATTTAATTACTCAAATGGCATCTCTAGGAATGAAAGTGAAAGTTAGCATAAGTGGAAAAGTGACTCCTTTTCTCTGAAAACTTAAATTATTATTGAGTTATTTTAAAACATACAAATGTCCAGGTACAGGACATTTATGAGTGCCCTTTCACATTTTGATAATAATAACAGTGCACTACTTTGCTGAGGCTGTTGTAACAAAGTATCATGAATTGGGTGTCTTAAATAAAAATTTATAGCCTCCCAGTTCTGGATGATAGGTACGTAAGTTGGAGTCTGCACAGCAGGTTCCTTGTCACATGGCATTTCCTCTGTGTGCTATGTCCGTTTTACGTCCAAATTTCCCATTTTTGTAAGGATACCAGTCACATTCTATGAGGGCAATTCTAGCGACCTCATTTTAAATGATTATCCCTAAAGATTCTGCCTCCAAATAATGTCATATTCTGTGGTGCTGAGGGTTAAGACTTCAACATATGAATTTTAGGGAGACCCAAAATAAACTAATCAGCATTCCTGAACAACAAAGTAAACTTTCTCTCAGCAACAAAACTTCAGCATTTTTGCTATAAGCATCAAATTGCTTAATTTTTTAATATTCCAGGTGTGTGTGTGTGTGTGTGTGTGCAGGGGGGTGTGTGGTTCATCCTTATTTCTAGGCATTCTGTACCTGGACATTTGAGAATGTTTTACTCATGAACATTTATGTTGGAACACGAGCTGCATGGCAGACAAATTTGGTGGTGGCTGCCCAACTCGAAACAAATATCCCTTAAGGCTTGTTCCCCAGGCCACAGAAGTATGCTCCAGAAGCTTCATCTTTTCTCTGTAACCCCATCTTCCCACTGACCATGAGAGTTGAAGGCAAGGATGCATATCTGACTCAAAAATACCAGTGACATTTTGACATTTGGCATATCAATATTTGGAAACTAGGACAATTAAAGCTTATTTGTTCTTGCCCCGAGAAAAAGGCCCACAGCTCCTGCCAATGGGGTTTCCAAGCTACCCTCGTTGCTCTTCCTCAGGAGCCTCAGTCATTCATTTCTACCTTCATTTCTGTAAGATATTGCATTATGTTCACAAGGCAATATTTTTAATATGCCTACACTTCCCAAGGTGACTTTCTGTTGCGTGTGACCAAGCGGATCTTGACAAATACAAGCAGCTCTGCTGTAATCTAGATCCTATCTGTTTGCTCTGCCTCTTTAACCCATCTGATTTCTTCTGGTTCATGATTACAAATGACACTCCTGGTTCCTGTCAATTCATGTCATCAGTCATAATGAGAACCCAGAGAAAGATTAGCCTTTTGGGCAGAAATAATCCATCCCTACTCCTGGAAAAACAATAAAAGCATACATTTCCTCCATGCCATGTCTATAATATGATCTTTGTATATTCAACTGTAAAAAACACGTTGGACTGCCAAATTATTGTTTTGTTTTGTTTTTTATGAGACAGAGTCTCAAGCGGTTTCCCTGTGCACAGTGCCATGGTGTCATCACAACTCACAGCAACCTCCAACTCTTGGGCTCAAGCTATCTCTTGTCTCAGTTTTTCTATTCTTAGTAGAGACCATGTCTTGCTCTTGCTCAGGCTTGTTTTGAACCCCTGAGCTCAAGCAATCCATCCACCTCAGCCTCCCAGAGTGCTAGGATTATAGGCATATAATCCCACTGCACCTGGCCTGGACTGCCAAGTTCATTTTCTAATTTTAAAGTAATAGAAAATATCCTGAAACAAGTCTGAATAAAGAGCCCCTATTGAAGAAAAATTGCAAACGTAGATCCCTAGAAGTTGATTTTACAATCTATGGTTGCCACTCAGAGGGCTCCATTAGCCTTTCTGTTCCTACCATCCCCAGAGGCAAGAGAACATATGAAATGTGGGCACTGGCCCACAGCAACCTGATCCCCTGTGCTTCACTCAATCTCACTCAAGTGCCCCTCAATGCCCAAACATCGTACCTGAGACCTCTTTAGGATTCTGTTATCATTTATATAAATAAAGGTCAAAATTAGAAGTCATTTTATTATTATTATGTTAAGTTTCCCTAATGGGGCTTCTAATAAGTCAATATGTTGCTATTAAAGACATTTGCAAGCACATCTGCAAGGCTCTTTGGGTGGCAGAATGAATAACAAGAAGCAAGGTAAGGATGCATATCGATACCAAAAAGAAGGGCGGATTCTCAGCCCTGACTCTGTATTACTCAAATGATCGCCTGTTCCATCAAAACTCCTAGGAAGAAAAGCGTTCTATCACTGAAAGTCTATGATAAGTCTCTAAGAACTTACTACAGCTTTACATCAGAGAGTAACAGAGTTCTATGAATAATTCATATGTAACCCATGTGAGAATATTAATGCTCAGCTCAGATTGTCTTCACCCACGATAACTACATCAACCTCTTCTTTTACATGCAGATCTTTCAGAGAATTCTTAGCTCAGGACAGGAAGTTTTGGTATAAAGAACTATGGAAAATCATCAGTAGGAGAAAGAAAAGAAGCTCGATGGAATAGAATCTAGGTAGATGAATTAATTAAAATAGAGGATGAGCCTCTGATGAGAGTAACCTGCAGTGCAATCATAATATTCACAAGGATGTGGGAGCTTGAGCTTATTCTGATTCTGTGCTTTCTTCTGTAAGAAACAGCAACATACCAAGGCAGTGGAAGCGTTCTGGCTTACAAATGAAATGCACACAAGGAAAAGGAGCCCACTCAACTTCAAAGGCCGCACGTGACAGGGTCCATCTTTAAAACAGATGGGTGTTAAGGAGTAGGTGGGGTGTCAGAGTCTCAGCAAGTGTCCTGGGTTCCAGAAACTGAATGCAAATCAAGATACCAAGACACAAGTTTGGGCCTCAAAGCTGGGCATAATCATGATTTTTGGAAAATGGTAAAACCACGTAGGTGGGGTTCCCACCAATATTGACTACTACCCTGCAAGACACAAAGAACAGTTCCCAGCCTCGTCAGCGGGAGTGGCTGACTTTGACGCTCCACCTCCTGACACGCTCACGTTTGGTGAAGAAGCTAGGCCAGGTGCACCTGTCCTTGAAATACCTTTCAACATCTGAGCTGACTCATGTCAAGGGAGGCAGGAACTAATGTTTTGAGCATCCAGTATTTACCGAGATTTGTTTTATCAGTCTATTTACTTTACACAGATATCTGCACAATACACATTTTCCCTGTGTTTCTGAGATTATGTAAGCCTCTCTACCATTTATATAAAAGTCAGGTTTGATGTTACATGATGAAACTACTGGGGTTTTTTCCCTCCCTTTTTTGAGACAGAGTCTCAAGCTGTCCCCCTGGGTAGAGTGCTGTGGCATCACAGTTCACAGCAACCTGCAACTCATGGGCTTAAGCAATTCTTTTAAGCGATTCTACAGGCGCCCACCACAATGCCTGGCTACCTTCCCATTGTAGTTGTCATTGTTGTTTGATGGGCCCGGGCTGGATTTGAACCTGCCAGCTCCGGTGTATGTGGCTGACGCCCTAGACATTGAGCTACAGGCACCGAGCTAAAACTGCTGTGTTTGAGTTCCTATTACATTCCAAGTACTGTAGTATGTATTTCACATAGAGTACTAATTTTCAAAATAGTGAAAAATAGGTATTTTTATCCTGAGAAGAGACGAGTAACTCTCTCAAGGTATAACGCAGGGCTGAGATGGAAACCCAGATCTGTCTGACACCCAAGTGTGTATGTATTGCACTCCATCCCACCGAGACACGTTTAAAAGGGATGATTCATTTCGATGTAATTTTGTTTTGTGAAGTTTTTAAGACACTCAGTTAAACATTAGCTCTTTCCTTCAACTTGAGTTTGAATGCACATTCAATATATGTAACGATATTTTTCCCATTGAAAATCAGTTTTGGCAGAATGAGCACTGATTAGACGTGAGGTTTGCGATCTCATGCCAATGAGTCAGGTGACCTAGGGAAGTCCTTGGCTTCTCTGGGAAAATGTCCTTACATATAACAAAACTTTTTAAAAGAATTAAGGCTGGAGTTGAGTCTCTTCTGGCTCTCGCAGCTCTTAGGGTTTAATCAACCCTTTAGAGTTCATTCTCTTTGTATATTTTCAACAGTCCCTTTTACAGAGAAGCCCCAAGAAGGAAGATCATTTTAAATTTACTTAAAAAAAAAAATTCTTTAACTGTCTGCATATCCCAACAAGTTAATCAACTTCTTTCACTTGTATACATTTTAAGAAAGTAGCAATTATGATAGTTGAAGTTGACAGCTGAAAGCTGTTGAAAGCCTTGTAAACCAATGAAAATAGATATAGATAGCAAATAAATCAAATTCTTGTCTTCAACGAGAAATGCATTTTCAACTAATTCAATTTACTGCACTGGTATCTTAGTTTCAACCATGAAAATATCATTTGATGATTTGAATGAAAAAAATGGAGGCTGGATTTAATCATGTCCTGCACAAAACACTTGGCAGCTACAACGTTAGTAGAGGAACAGTAGATAAAAGCACATTTAGATCTTAAACACAAAGGCTAGGGAATGCTTCAGGTAGACAGCTGCTACAAAGTCACCTATCTCACTGCCTTTGTGGCCTACATTAAGGACTAGAGAGAGAGAGAGAGAGAGAAAGGGAGGGGATTGGAAGACTTGGATAGAAACACATAATGAACTGCTTTGACTAGGTAATTTTTCACATAATGGTAGGTGCAGACAATTAGAATAGCTCACCGTGATTTTGCAGTGTGGCTTCAGATTTATCGCTGGAATTAATTCCTACATTCCTGTGAAGGGCATTATACATTCTACTCGTACATTTTTAAATAATAAATTAATTGTAATGCACTTTTGCTCTAGCTTGAATGGAAAAGGTGAAGAGCAGTTGATAGGTTCTGAATTTTTAGTTCGCCTTTCAACAAGATTAAAAGCATAAGGCATCCCAAGTCGGGCTCTTCTAAAAACAGAAAGTAGCCATCTGCTGGGGCGGCAGAATGATTCTACTCCAACGTGCTGCGAAGCTCAGCACAACAGACGTAGCCCAAAGTCCACTCCTGAACCACACTGATCCTTTGACAGCCTCCCTGACCCCGTGTGCTTGTAATCAATGTATTTCAGGATGCTCATTTAAGGTGCCCCCTGTTTCTATTTGACAGAACCGGTGAGAAAAAGAAGCTACTTATAATTATATCAGACTGGGAAGACGACAATAACCCCGGGGAACTCACTAGCAATCCTGGAGGTGTCCTAGGTATCCTGCAGTTATTATACCTGGCAGGTGGGACTGGAGCAGGAAATTGCCTCGCTCTTTATAAAGTAAATGCTATGTTGAGAGAAGCTGTTTTCATTTTGCTTATTCATTTTGGGGGTTTGCCCCTTCCAGCACCTCTTTCTTATTGCTGAATATTCACCTATATTCAGATCCCTTTTCTTTATCCTTCTGCACTGCCTTGTACTGGAAACCATACTTGAGAGCCACTTCTCAGAGAGTCCCTCTGTCCCCTACGTTTCACTCCCTCGTCTAAGGGGTGCATTTTCTGAGGGTAATGCATAAGAGCCAGGGTGACCTTCTCCTCTGCCAAAGACAGAACTCATGGTCTTTATTTTAAATGTATTGATATCTGAAGGAAGCCAGACATTTGAAAAGACATGCTGATTCTTAATTACTCTTAATGATTAATCCATCCCAGTGAAGGTATCATTGAGAACACAGTGCAATGCTTTTCTGTTCAACAATTGATTGAAAACTGAGATTTTCAAGACGATATTTGTGGCATATACTGTGAGCTTGCAAACTTAACATCCATCCTCGAGCCCCTTTATCTTTGCCCACCTCCATGTAAAGGCTGAAAAGTCTAAAAACATTTCCACAACCTCTCGTGCAGCTCACAGTGGCATGTCAGTTCCAGGCAATGAGGTGGGAGCAGAAGGCTGATGGGGGCTTCTGGAAAAGCAGGTGCTTTCCTAACAAAAAGAACAAAACCTTATCTCCCTTCTTTCTGCCTGGAATATATATGCAACAATCATAACTGCTGTAACTGTCTTTGAGGAAATAAACGTAAAGACAAAAGCAAGCATGCTAAAGATGATGGAGTAAAAACAGAGATAGTTCCCGAGGCCCTGGTGGCATTACTGAGCCAGCTGGACCAACTATCTGCCTCCATATTTCTAGTTGATGAGAAAAATAGACATCTATTTATTTAAGTCACTATTTTTCTAATTTCATTTCTTGCAATTAAAATCATTCCAAAAGATAGAACAAGGGTGTTTTTAATAATGGATAAGCCATTTATGTGTGAAGATCATAATGTCATGCACTTTTTAGCATTCCTCCATTTATAAAGTTGGAGGGGGTTCGCCCTATATTATCTCATTTAATCTGCACAATCAGATGGTCAAGCAGGAGTGATTACTATAACTTTCAAGATGAGCCAGTAATAAGCTCAGAGAGTTTAAGGAACTTTTCTAAACTCACAGAAAGAGACCATAGCAGAATTTAGGACCTAAACTCTTTACCCCGGACTCTAATTACACACTTAGTGTAGTTTGCCCATGCTGGAAGCCAAACCCTTATCTTTGCATATTTGTTGTGTTGTTAATAATCTTTGAAGCACTTCTGTGAATCAATCTTTAAAAGCAAACAGACAGGAATTGATAAAAATTACCAAACTGATAGTCTGGGGTGAACTAAGTGATAAGCCATGGAGGTTTAAAGATGAATTGTACTAAATATGTAATTTTGAGGACTTCAGCCTGCTAAAAATAGACAGACATGTAAATAAATTATACCAAATATGATTCACAGTAGGTTATACGAGGTGGATGTTCACTGTAGTATAGGAACACTAATTCTTACTTTGAGGGAAAAGGGGTGAACGTGGGATCAGGAGAGAGCCAAGGAAACAAAAGCAGGGCATGCAACTCAGCACTTCTGAATGGCTGCCTGGTACATTTGGAGGGAAGGTGGTGATTTGTGGGGTTCCAAAGCTGATTGTATCTAGATCATCAACATTCTTATAAGTCCTGGGCTTTTGTATCCATATGGATAAGATAAATAAAAACATATCATAGTCACAATATATATAGAACTATATTTTTGAATACTTCTCTGGTATCAAGCAGTCAACTGGAAGTAGACAAGCTGGAGAGGGGGGCGAGTAGGATGCTGGAGCAATCTTCTCAGCAAGATACAATGAGACCACAAATTCAATTAATGTCTGTAGGTCGGATAGGAGGAAACAGGTTGAAGAGATATTCGGATATTACAATCTCTGCAGTATAGTACACAAAGAACGTGGCTGGAGGGGTGGTTGGTGTGTGAGAAGGAAGAAAATAGAATTTTACCTAAGTTTCTGGCTTGGACTTCTAAAGAGGTAGTGATGCCATTCAAGACAGAAAATGATAGAGGAAAAGTGGAGGATAGAGAGGCAGAGAAATGAAAATGAATTCCACACTGCACATGTTGGGTTTGGTAGTCCTTTAGGACATGCAGATAGAGATCTTCCCAAAAGAATTAGAAATGAAAGTTATAGGCGGTGCCGTAGCTCAGTGCGTAGGGCGCCAGTCACATACACCCAGCCTGGCAGGTTCTAACCCATCCCGGGCCTGCTAAAGAACAATGACAACTGCAACAAAAAACAGCCGGGCATTGTGGCAGGCACCTTTAGTCCCTACTTGGGAGGCTGAGGCAAGAGAATAGCTTAAGCCCAAGAGTCTGAGGTTGCTGTGAGCTGTGATGCCACAGTACTCTACCGAGGGTGACATAGTGAGACTGTCTCAAAAGAAAAAAGGAAGAAATTAAAGCTGTACTTCAATAAATCATTCTGCACTAGAGAAGTCAATTTCTGTTCTTATGAAAGCAAATGGAACCTCACTGGGAGCCCATTCATAGACAGAAGAAAAAGAACAGAATTCTGGGGGAACTCCAACATTTAAATAGTGAGCAAAAGCATATGATCCAGTAAAGGAAATGAAGTAAGAGAAAACAGGAGAAGAGGAGAGAAGCGAACAAATGAAAAGTTCTCTCCAGAGAGCCTTGGGAGGGGTCTCAGGAAGTTAGGGAGTAGAGGACAATAATCTACAATAATCTTAGTGCTCATCAATGACATCATTGAGACTGTACATGACACGCAATTTTGATTTTTATCTCTGAACTGTCAATGGTCCCGGAAAGGGTAGGTTAAGTTAAGGGCTGAAAATTGACAGCTGGATTTTGCTACCAGCCCATCATTTTTGACCCTCCAAAAAGGCGTTTGTCACACGTGGTTGAAGCCAGATTGTAGTGGGCAGAGAAGTGAGTAGGAGGTGAAGAACCAGAAGAAAGTGAGAGTCTATTCTTTTTGAGAAGCTTTACTGAAAATAGGAAGAGACTATCCCAAGTCCCCAGGGTCATTTTTGTAACAATGAAGATTTCAGCTGTGAAAAAAGAGGGGAGAGAGGGAAACACAAGAAGAAAAGAGAGGTCAGCAGTGATGTGGCAGGGTTCCTGAGAAAACAGGATGAGACTATAGCACACGTGGGGGAAGAATTAGCCCCAAAGAGGAAGAAGCAAATTTTTCTCTGAAAACACTGGGAAGGCAGAATTTGATGACAAACACAATATATAAATAGCAAAACAGGATTGGTCTACATATAGCTACAGAGTTATTGCAATTACTCCAGGAGTGGTTAACCCAAGTCCTGATGTTTCTTCTTTGGTCATTGGTCTGGATAGATGCTCATCTTCTCCTGTGCCCAATCTAAGGGAAATCCGTTTGGGTGGATTAGTTGCTTTCACATTTCAAGCTGATTTGTTAGCTTCAGAGAACTCTAGCATTCTCTACCTACAAGTGCTCAGAGCTCAGATTTTAAGAAGGAATGTCTTAAGTTAGTTTCCTGTAGAAGCAAGACTTGAGATTAGAATTTTACTGCAAATAATTCATTGGGAGGGAGGTGATTTTAGCAACGACAGCAGGGAAGTGAGGAATGGGGACCCAGAAAAGTTTAGGGCCCTCTAATAAGAAGGTTCCTGCTGTGGGCAGTTGAGGTTCTAACTCCCCGAGGAACTCCAAGAGCTGGGGCTGAACAGGCCCCAGAATTGAGCCTCCTTTAGGGGAGGAATAAGGAACCTGGGATATTTATCTACCAATAACTATTAATCATTGATACGAGCTGCCCTGTCATTTCTGGCTTGCCCTGTTTGTCGGCGAAGCATGTTCCCACGGTCAGAGAAATCTTCAATCTAAGGTGTTAGCAGTGAAAAAGCTTAGGAAATATGGACTAGATACCAACACTGTCTACTACAAACCTCACCTCATGAATTGAGTTTCTTAGGATGTGGGTGGAGGGTTTGGGGAAAGGGCAGCCACAGTCCCCTCTAGCTTTTAGTCCTAAAGGAACAGATTATGAGCAGAGTAAAACCAGAAAGAGTTCCTATTCTTTAGTTACTGAATTTTCATGACAAATTAAAAGCAAGCAGGTTTGAAATTATAATAGACCCACCAAAAATATGTGGGTCTAACTACAGACCTGTAGTTAAATCATAAGTTCAAGCCCTGGTGCTAACACATACTGTGTAAACTTGGGCAAGTTGCTTGGCCTCTTGATGCTTCAATTTCCTCATCTGTAAACAAGGATTATATTTCTTCCTCCATCAAATCAGGTGATTGTGAAAATCTAACAACATTATGAACATAGAACCTCCCCAACCATGAGTTTAATGGGAAGCCATATGTCAGTTAGAGCCATGGGAGGCATGGAAACCAGAAAACAGGATGACTGTGAGTAGAAGCCATCAATTTCATTATGAGCAGTTTAGACTTGATTCTATAGGCAATGGGGAGCCATAGAAATTTCAAGCAGGAGAGCAGTATTGTGGGCATATATTTTTGAAAAATCACTCTGACAGCTATTTGGAGAAGTGTTTATGTTGTTTTTCAACAAGAGAGGTGAAAACTGGAAATGGGAAGACTTATTCAGACGTTGTATTGGCTGGGCCTGATGGCTCACATCTATAACCCTAGTTATTTGGGAGCCTGAGGTAGGAGGGTGCTTTAGGCCAGCAACTGAAGACCAGCCTGGGAAACATAGCAAAACCTTGTCTCAAAAGAAAAGAAAGAAAGAAAGGAAGGGAAGGGAAGGGGAGGGGAGGGGAGGGGAGGGGAGGGAAGAGAGAGGAAAAGGAAAAGAAGACATTTAGCTGGATGTGTGGCATACACCCACACACCTGTATTCCCCACTACTCAGGAGGTTGAGTCAGAAGGATGGCTAGCCCTGGAGTTCAAGGTTACAGTGAGCTATGCCAGGGTAATAGAGTGAGATCCTGCTTTGTATATCCATAATATTTAAAATCTTCCTCTGAAATCTATCCGGCATTTTCCACTGGGGTGAAGGAGTGGGAGTTGAAGAAAGGGTAGGAAAATTGAGGAAGAAAGTGATATCCAGGACACAGCCCTAAGGTGGGCCAGCAAGCATGCGAGCACATCCCTACATCAGAGACCATGGCATGATCTCCAAGCTCTTATGAGGATACAGAAATCAGCTTCCAGCTCCAGAAGACATGTGTGCTGGGGACAAGATTACAAGCAGCCCTTGGGCTGAAACGAAGCCTGCACACCTACTTATAAATACATACGACATCTAAATGGTCTTCCTGATTCAGCTCAGATTAAACACAAAGGTTAGTGAGCTTGGCTTTTGCTGAAATGTTCTTTCTCCACACTTTGTTTTAATATTGTGCTGACAAATTGCCTTCACTTTGAGGAGTTATTTCCCTCCCGATGTAGCTCACCAAATAGTAGCCGTAAAGTCATAACACTTCACAGGGGGTTATTAGTAGTATTGGGTGAAGGGTGGGAGGGCAGTGGGGGCCGGGTGGAGAGAGGACCCTGTGCAGTGAGGGCTATTTCGGGAAGAGAAAACATCCCCCAGGAGCCAGCTGAAAACATCTGCAGCCCAGGTTTTCAAGGTATCCTTAGCCCCCCAGCTAATCGGCACTCTGGTATGCCACAAAGTGAAATTCCGCACTTGTGACAAGACTGGGTAATCACACAGCTCAGTGGTCATCTCTCAGAGCTTGTTCAAGAGCAATCCTCAAAGAGCAATGATTCAGTTAGAACCTGGAAAGGAAAAGATGCCTTCGAATTCGGATCTGGGCTTCCAAGGATCTTGTCCTGACAGCCACTAGGCTCTTGTCACTAAGAAATGAACAAAGCAGCTTCAACGCAGAGCAGGCAGCCTTCTGGGTAGGCAGACTCCTAGGAAAAAATAGTCTGCCCTATTTTGGTCCCTGCTCATGAACCCCCCTGGCAGCGCTGCCTCCAAGGTATTTCTGTCCTTGCAGCTGGCACTGGCTTTTCCAATTCATTGAGAAGGAAGGCTGCACAAAATCAGGTGTCGTGAGGGCACAGAGAAAGGGCAGGCTTAGCCAGCTCTTAGCAAGGTGGTGGCATGTGTAAACCTTCAATAAATGTTACCGTTTTCTCAGATTTTTTTTTTTAACTGCAGTTACTTTTTTAAATCTCACCGACTTGATGAAATGCTGGCATTACAATTTACCTTCTGTTCTGCCACACCCTAAGGATTTTTAACAGCTTCATTGAATTTTTATTGCTATGCAAAGAACTCCACATATTTAATGTGTGCAATTAGGTGAACTTGAACATATGCAAATAGTCAGGGTGCCCTCTCCACAATCAAAATTACAGACATATCCAACACCTTCTGTAGTGTCCCATGGTTTTGTTGCTGTTGTTTAATTTTATTTTTTGTTTATTTGTTGTGGTAAGAGCACTTAACATGAGATCTACTCATTTATTTACTTAATTTTTGCATTTTTTTTGTTGTTTTTGTTGTTTTTGTTTTTGGCTGGGGCTGGGTTTGAACCCACCACCCACAGTATATGGGGCCTGGGGCCATTGCCCTACTCCTTGAGCCACAGGCACTACTCAAGATCTACTCATTTAAATCTTTAACTACAGTAGCACCCCATTGTTAACTATAGGCAGTCTATTGTACAACGGATCCCTATTTACCATAAGGGATACTGTCCACCCACTGAACAACAGCTCCCCATTTTCCCCAGCCCCTACCCCCTGGTAACCGCCGTTGTAGTCTTTGCTACTGTGAGTTTGGCTATTACAATTGGCCCTCCACATCCTCAGGTTTTACATCCACAGATTCAACCAACCACAGATCCACAGATCAAAAATATTAGAAAAATATTTTTGTAAGAATACAACAATAAATAGAAACAACATAGTATAACAGCTGTTTACGTAGCATTTCATTGTATGAAGAATTGTACCTAATCTAGAAATGATTTAAAATATTAATATGTGGGGACAGTATGTAGGTTATATGCAAATACTGTCCTTCATGTAAGGAATGTGAGCATCTGTGGATCTGGGTGTCCATAGGGGTTTCTGAAACCAAGCCCCCTCCGCTATTGAGGGACAACTGTATAGACACCTCATATAAGTGGAATCATGTAATATTTGTCCTTCTGTGACTGGCTTATTTGATTTAATATGATGTCCTCCAGGTTGCTGAAAATGGCATGACTTCCTTTTTATTTAAGATTGAATAATATTTTATTGTGTGTGTATATATATATTTATATACATATATATCCCCACAAATGCACACACATTTTCTTTACCCATTCATCTGTTAATGTACATTTTCATTGCTTCAATATGCAATAGAACCTCTTTAAGTTGACCACCCAAGAGGCTGAACAAACAGATCAACATCTGGAGGTGGTCAGCATAAGGAGCTAGGCCAGCTGTACTGACACGTACATGTGGTGCATGTCCAGTCTATGAAAATTAGGTCAACTTGAGGAGGTGGTCAATGTAGGGAGGTATTGACTAGTGTGACTAATTAATGCTACGATGAACCCAGGAGTGTAAATATCTCTTTGAGATACTGATTTTAATTATTTTAGATACGTATACTCAGAAGTAAGATTGGTGAACTATACAGTAGCTCTGTTTTTAGTTTTCTGAGATATTTCTGGACTATTTCCTATAGCAGCTACACCTCTTTACCTTCCCACTATGTAGAAGGATTCTGATTTTTCTATATATTTACCAACACTTCTTATCTTGGGTTTTTGTATCTATTTTTTTTTTTTTTTTCTTTTTTGACAATAGTCATTCTAACAGGTATGGGTAACATAAACTCATAGTTTTTATTTAAATTTCACTGATGGTTAGTGATACTGAGAGCCTTTACATACACGTTGGCCATTTGTATCTCTTCTTCAGAGGAATATCTGTTCAAGTCCTTCACCCTTTTTAAAATTGAGTTATTTTAATGTTCATTGTGTTTGCTATTGAGTTATAGGAGTTCCTTGTACATTTTGGAAATTAAGCCCTTGTTGTCTTTGCATTCCACTGATTTGCTCTTTAGAAACTTCTTATATTTTAGACAGTACTACTTGTGTATTTTTACACAAGTTGCTCAGGCTTTTAAGGTCATATCCAAAATGTCATTTCCAAGAAAAATATCAAGAAGTTATTTTCTGGGAGGCACCTGTGGCTCAGTGGGTAGGGCACCATATACTGATGGTATACGTCATGCAAATCAATAATTGTGACATATCACACTAACAGAATGAAGAATAAAAACCATGTTATTATCACAATAGATGGAAAAAAAAGAATTGAACAAAATTCAATACCTTTTCATGATAAAAATGTCCAATATTTCATATATAGAAGGAGCAGGCCTCAACGTAACCAATGGCAAGCCCATAGCTAATATTATTCTCAACAGTGAAAAATTGAAAGCTCTTCCACTAAGATCAGGAATAAGACAAGGGCGCCCATTCTTGCCACTTCTATTCAACATAGTGCTACAAGTTCTACCCAGAGCAATTCAGGAAGAAAAATGTTCATTTTTCTTACGGCTGTGGTGATGGTGATTTCTCTCAGCTTCTTAGCAGCAGGGAGGTTAAGTTCAGTCCATTACCATGAAAATAAGAATCACTGCAAGGCAATCATAAAATCCTGTAGACTAAAAGTGGACCAAAACATTTATGTTTCTCATCAAATAAACCAATCAGTTCACACAATGGAATCTTTTTATTCTCTGGTCTGTCTTGTTATTCCTCCCTCTCATATTTGTTTATTTATTTTTTATTTATTTATTTTGCAGTTGTTGGCTGGGGCTGGGTTTAAACCCACCACCTCCAGTATATGGGGCTGGGACCCTACTCACTGAGCCACAGGCACTGCCCATCTCATATTTTTGATTCTACTCTTTTTTTACTCTACTCATTCCCAAGGGTCAGAGTTCCATCCTAACAGACTTTATTTCAGACCTAACACTCTGGGTGGTGACCATAGATCATTCTTCTGCTTAAGATGTAACCCTACTCACGACAAAATGTTTTGTACACTGCATTGACTTCCCCTCATCACATAACTTCAGGATATTATTGTCCAAATACTGTCTGTCTCTGTGTCATCATTTTATTTTCTCACTGAATATCTCTAAACCTAGAAGAAATGAGAGTAGACAGAAAAAGATGAGTGGAAGAGAAACATATGTCCTGACACAATATTGTTGCCTGTGCAGCTAATGTTGTTGATATTATGGCCTCATCATCATTAGAGCTGGAGACAGGAGCTCTCCATTCAGATCCAAATTCCAATAACTGAAAAATGTCGGCATTTTAAGTGTTCAAATCTTTCATTTGTTTTCTAGTGAATAATTCAAAACCATTTTTTTTTTTTTTTGTAATTGGAAAAGAAAAAGAAAATGATAAAAAAAGTGTTCCTTAGTTTAGAAGTTAATATCAGAAAAATAGTGGCAGCAATTTCAGCAAGGTGAGGAGAATTTGTTTACAAAACATTAAATCCAGGCATCAGGGGATATGAAAAAGCAAATTAGGGACCAGATCATTGGAAAACTGATTCCAAAGTTGGGTTAGAACTGGAAGCAATATGAACTCGAACCTGTGCCAAAATATCAATGATATGGAGCTTCTGCTATCACCTCTGCCCAGAGCCAGGATTGGTTTTGGAGTCAGCCTGGGCCATGGGCTGTGATTAGGAAGAAATAACTGCCCCAGTCAGAAGCTACGGAAGAGGTGATACTTCTATCCGCTGTAAACAAGAATGTGCTATTACATTTGATTTTGAGAAGATAGCAGAACCTTTATCTCTCAAGAGAAATTAAGGATTAAACATTTTAAATTCTGAACGCTGTGATCGTGGCAGTACTTTTTAAACATATTTGGATATAAGTTGTTATTTTATTTTCAATTAAACCTGCTTCCCAAGCCCCAGCATTTGTCCCCAGAGAGAGACATATGTGTTTTTTTGTTTGTTTTGTTTTGTTTTGTTTTTTGTTTTTTTTTTTTTGAGACAGAGTCTCACTACGTCGCCCTTGGAAGAGTGCCGTGCGTCACAGCTCACAGCAACCTCAAACTCTTGCCTCAGCCTCCCAAGTAGCTGGGACTACAGGCACCCACCACAGTGGCTGGCTATTTTTTTTGTTGTTGCAGTTGTCATTGTTGTTTAGCAGGTGTGATCTGGGTTCAAACCCTCCAACCCCAGTGTATGTTGCTGGTGCCCTAACCACTGAGCAAGGGCACCTAGCCACAAATGTGAATGTTTTAAATACAAAAGAAGTACCTGTAAATACACACACACACATATACATACACGTGTATATTCTCCAATTTCAAATTATAGCATCATATCTACGTATAATTATATCCAACACAATAGCACAAACTGCCTAATTTTGCTATCTAGACTTGCTATATATTTTTTTTCTTTATCTATCAGAGAAGAATTAGTCATTGATGCATTATTTATCTATGCTCAGATCACAGTAAGTGTCATCTGTAAAGCTAGTGAACACGTCTTCTTTCTCCTCCCGGTCTCACATCCAAGATTGCAGAAGACAGAGTTGGTTGGTACGTTTCCATAATTGCTTCTCTCTTTTGATACTTTTCTATTCTTTCCACACAACCAGCGTTATGCTTTAAAACCATCATTCTTAACTGGGAGCAAGTGTGCCCTCCAAGGGACATATGGCAAAGCCTGCAGGCATTTTGAAGTGTCACAATGAGGGATGGGGTTGCTACTGCTTCTTATGTGTAGAAATGGCAGATGCCGCTGAACGTACTATGATTCACAGAAGTCCCTCCACAGGAAGGACTGCTCCAAATGTCAGTAGCCCTGAAGCTGAGAAACCCTGGTTTAAAACTTTGGTTAGGTTATGTCGCTCTTCTGCATAAGCCATTCAATGGCTTTCCACAAGACTCAGAATGAAACTCAACTCCTCTTTTGAAAGTACATGATTATAAATAAATAAGAAAAAAATAAATGACAAGATTTGTGTTCCATTTTGTTAAAAATTATTGAGTTCAGCCAAAAGGGACCATGGGATAAATTTCATACAATTTAGACAGAGAGTCTAGATGTTAAAAGTTACAGGATTTAATAGAGAAATTACATACGATGAAAGGATATAATATGAATAACTGATCAGATCAAAAGAGCAAAATAGAAGAGTTGTGAAAGTGTAGTCAAGCTAGCTAGAATAATGGTTTCAAAATACAGGAAAAAGTCAAAAGAAAAAGAAACAAACAGTTAAACGGTGGATTTGCTACAAAGAGTTCTGAGTGTCAGAATGAGGTTTCTAGTGATGTAAATCCACTGAAGTTTCTCAGGCTGGGTAACAAGAACTTGAAATCTCTGTTAGGTAGATTTTCTGGCAGTGCAGTACTATATGGTTTGCAGAAGAATGACTAGGAACAGGAGGTAAGAAAATGGTTCAAGTGTCATGTAACTGGTGCCTGAACCCAGGTGATGACAGCAGGGAGAACAAACTTCAAGGCACCAAATACTTAAAAATCACCCAGAAACAATTGATAAGTCCCTAATAAGACGGAAAAAGATTTTTTGGCACTGAAAATTTAAAGAAGAAGAATTTTGGATGCCTCGCTTTAAAATCTCCTTATTTGTGAACCTCGAACATCATTCATCATTAAATATTTAGTGACTTTCTACACCAGGTAATGTTTCAGGTGCTTATAAGTCAGCAAAGAACAAAACATAAATGTCTCTCTCATGGAGTTTAGATACTGTTGGAGAAGATGGAGCGAAGATGTATATAAAGAACTAATAAGGGACTATAAATATTTAATTCTATCATTTTAGTTCGTCCTTAGTGAGATCCTTGCTTGACTCAGCATTCTTGGAGGGGGAAGAAAAACATATTTGAAACATAAACTCAGTGTCTTACAGTCTCCCTAGCAAGATAAGACAAATTCCCAGGACACAAGAAACTACATGAGACAGCATGAGAGCATCATCGAGCTTGCAAACCTCGTGTCTCTTCACTTACGGGATCCTCACATTAGTGCTTCAAAGCAAGAAGGGGAGAGGAAACAGGACTTTGGTGATTTACTGATCTAAGGCCCCAGAACTAAAAAGTGGCAAAGGCAAAATTTGCATTCATCTTTTGCCATCCAGCCTTCGCCACCATCATACACCAGTAGTTTTATATCTGTGTCCACCTGCGACCTCCTCAGGCCAGACGTGTGGACTGATGAATATCTCTTTGCCAATACAGTTTTCATTTCAACCTGCAATTCAGGTGTGACCTGCTAATGCAGGGACATCCTAAATGCAATACAAACTTTTGCATTCCAGTTTTCACAGGCTCTGATTGTAAATCGGCATCAATGACTGAGTCTCCCTGAGTAGGAACCAGAAAATACACAGCACAGGGAGGAGTCAAGGGTTACCATCTTGTTTACCATCCCACCATCAGGATGGTACCATCAAGGAAGCTACTATCAAGGACATAGCTTCCAGAAATTTATTTTTAAAAATCTCATTTTTCTTCCCAAAAAGGTTTTCAGTTGGCAGCAAGGTAAGAGTGAAACAGTGTGGAATTGTTGTATGAGTAAAGTATCATGCTGTATAATATAAATAGCACAGAATTTGGAATGAGAAGATCTTGATTCAAGCCAGATTAAATACTTGAGAGAGTGTAACTTGGGTAACTAAATAATCATTACCATCCTTACAAACTTCATGTGTAAAGTGAGAATGATGACCATTAGGGACCATTAATATCATGTAAGTAGCATTAAACAAAGGAGTAAAAATGTACTGCTAACTTTGGTTACCTTTGAGAGATTTTTCTCTTACATGTATCTGTTTTATATAAGAAAATTAAAAAGATAAATGGATTAAAGTGTGGCTTTTCTCAGTACTTGTGAGAATAAAATGATACGAATTTTGGATATTATAAAGATTTATATGAGTGTGAGTTGTCCTCATATATGTCCTCATCATTCTGAGAACTGTCAACAAAAAATTTTGCCCCATGGGGCAGAGACAAGTCCTATGAGATATTCCATTCCATTTTTTTTTAAATTTTATTTATTTAACTTTTTGAGACAGAGTTTCACTATGTCGCCCTTGGTAGACTGCCATGGTGTCACAGCTCACAGCAACCTCAAACTCTTTGGCTTGAGTGATTCTCTTGCCTCAGCCTCCCAAGTAGCTGAGACTATAGGCACCTGCCACAACGCCCGGCTATTTTGTTGTTGCTGCTGTTGTTGTTGCTGTTTAACAGGCCCAGGCCAGGTTCAAACCCACCAGCCCCAGTGTATGTGACCAGCACCCTCATCACTGAGCACAGGCGCTGAACCCATTCCAAATTTAATGTGCCCTACAAGCACCCACGAAAGAGCATCATATGATGCTTAATGATGTGGAAAATGTAGAATATAAATGTCTTAACACAATAATTAAGAAAATGCCAGGAAGGCTATGTTAACCAGTGTGATGAAAATATGTCAAATTTTATATAAAACCAATGTATGGGGCCCATAGTTGCATTAATGTACACAGCTATGATTTAATTAAAAAAAAAAAAGAAAAAAAAATACTGAGATTTTAATTATGCCTCTAACCCTTTCCGAGTATTTAAACTCAGGTTAGCTTAACAAAATCCTATTAAAATTATGTTGAGGTGTTTTATTATTTCCTTTGTATTCATCACATTCTCTCTCTTCATCTCTGTTACAGTCTGGGTGATTCACGCGTCAATCTTCCTCTTGCAGTATGCTAAATCTCCCCTCATCTCTGATTAGTCTGTTCTTCAGTCAATTCACCAATGTGTCTGTGCAATTGTTGAGTTACTAATTTTTTTTTTTTTTTTTGTAAATTTGTGTTTTGTTCTTTTTCAAATATTCTTGTTTTTATAATTTTTTATTCTTCAGAGTTTCTACATTTTATCTCTTGGATCATTCACATGTAGGTAATTTAGCACCCCATCATAGTACCCTGTGTTCTGCAATGCATTTCTCATGATTTCTGTAATCTGCTCAATCAGCTGGTTACTTCATATGTGATTGTATTGTTTGTGTGCTCTGTAATTTTTGTCTGTGAACTTATCCTTAGTGGTCATCAGAAAATAATTCTGAAGGAGTTGCAAATATTCCTATGTTGTGGAAAAGCCCCTAGTGGGAAGTTTTATGATCAACCTTGAGAGAGCCTATGAGGGCTCAGTGCCAGACCAGTTTTTATACTATCTTCTACCTAAAGGCTTTTGTACATAAAGATAGTTCACCAATTCCATTCTCAGACATGTGTTTCCATATTTTAGATTCTGTTTCTGACAGTCTTCTCTCTATATCCATGTCTTTGGGGAAGTGTCTTAGTCTGTTTGCACTGCTGTAAAGGAATACCTGAGGCTAAGGAAAGGGGGTTATTTGGCCCAACATTGTGTAGGCTGTAAAAGGATTGTGTTGCCATCTGCTTCTGGTGAGGCCCTCAGGAAGCTTTCACTCACAGCTGAAGGCAAAGGGAAGCAGGTGTGACACAGTGAGAGGAAGAAAGTAGGAGACAGGGGAGGGAGGTGCCCAGCTCTTTTAAACAAGCACTTTCCTAGGAGCTAATAGAGCATGAATTCACTCACGCCCCCGACAATGGCACCAAACCACTCAAGAGGGGTTTGCCTTCCTGACCCAAACACCTCCTACCCACCAGGTCCCATCTCCTATACTGAGGATCAAACTTCAGCATGAGACTTGGTGGGGGCAAACCAACTGTATCCAAACTATGTGCCAAGAGGTGACTTAGTCCTGTGAAGCAAAACTTAAGCTGATTGAATTCTTCCTAAAGGACCTCCTTTCCTGTCCCCCAGAGTGAAAAGGGTTGCATAGTTCCTGTTCCAGCTCTGGGAGGGGACTGAGGCTTTGATGCCAGTCTCTGTGAAGGTGTCTACTCACTAGCCTTTAAGGTATATATCCTGTGAAATTGCCCCATGAGCAAAGCAATTTCAAGATAATTGTAGGAGTTGCCTTTTCCATTCTGGTGGGAAAGTTTCTGAATACCTTTAAAAGTATTTACTTTGGTGCTATGTTTATGTTACAGCAATAATCATTGCACTCTCTTTATTTTCATCAAGCATTTGTGTATGTGAAACACCAAGGAGAGACATGCAATCCCTTTGTCCATCTTGACGGGAAGAGCACTCTTTACTATTTCATAGGTGGTATTTCCACTTTCTTCATTATAATCCTAGATTCAATGTAATTCTTTCTTATGTTCAAGACATCATAAAATGTACAGTCACAGCATTATCTAAAATGCTATAATTTAGGCTCTGTGCCCATAGCACAGTGGTTACAGTGCCAACCACATGCATCAAGACTGGAGGGTTTGAACCCAGCCTGGGGCCAGCTAAACAACAATGACCACTGCAACCAAAAAAATAGCCAGGTGTTGTGGCAGGCGCCTGTAATCACAGCTACTTTGGAGGCTGAGGCAAGAGAATCACAGAAGCCCAAGAGTTTGAGGTTGCTGTGAGCTGTAATGCCATGGCACTCTACCGAGGGTGACATATTGAGACTCTGTAAAAAAAAAAAAAAAAAACTATAATTTTAAAATGATAAAGGTCAAATGCTGTAGTAAAAAGACAGAAATCAAACTTGAGACTACTGGGGGCAAAAGTCTCAATGGACTTCTTGTGATTGCAATGCTACAAACCAGAATCACCACCAGTTCATTGATATGAAAGAAGGGGGTGGGGGAGAGAAAGAGAGGAAATGAAGGAGTGAGAACAGAAACTTTCCTAGGAGACACTTACATCCAAGGTACTGGTAGTGGTCACAGAGAACAGGAACTCCAGCCTTGATACTAGCAAGATACACAGACTCACTACTTTAATCCACTTTTATCAAAGGACTAAACAAATCAGCCTGCAATTATCACATCGTTTCAAGATATATACAAGAAAAAGGGAAAGTATCAGTGTTGAGTAAGACACTGGCATCCTTTTTCATATAAAAACAATTAGAATGCATTTGTAGACAGCTAATCTGATCCCAGTATGTTCCTGTGGCCAACATTCAGCCTTCAACACACATCTCAGACTTTTAGTTCTGTCAAACTAATAGACCAAATGACCGTAAAATGTCCTAAAATATGTAGAAAGTCTAGAAAAACATACTGAATGTGCTTTAAACTTATAGCTAAAATTCTGAGAAAGTACAGGAAGTTCTTAGAAAACAGATATAAAAAGAATAAGGAAAAGTACAATTTTAAGTAGGTAAGCAGGGGATACTGTCAGCTTCTATAATCTTGATTTTACATCATCATATGTTATTATCACAGGAGATGAATCCTCAGACCAAGTGGACAAAGAAAGATGGATCTGGCTCCTCTGTAAAACGGAAACCTGTGACAGCTGGATTAGCGAAATATGTCAAAGACACTTTGTCTCTGCTTGGAATTGAATGGGAAAATAGAGTAAAAATTCGTAACTATGAAACTGTGTCAGGTATGGAATAGGAGTAAAATTTATATAAGCTGCATGGTGTGTGGACTTCTAAACAGAGAATATTAAAATTTATCCCAATTTGCAATACTAGAACACTCTAGGCAGAAGACATGTTTCTACCTGAGAGCAGCTTGCTTTTAAGGTAAGTCATGCAGAATTTCCCAGGGAATGCCAGTCTAAGAAAACTCTCACATCACAAACTATAAATAACATAAGGAAACAACCCACCATGAGCAATAATAAGCACACACACACAAATTAGGCTACCGAGAAAATCAAGTTGTAGAATAATCTAACTTAAAATTACACGCAGTTGTATTTAAAATATATACCAATAAAAAGAAGGAATTAGGATGCACAAGTCATCTATGGAAAAAACCAAGATATATTTGAGAACTAGCTATTTAATACTTCTAGAAATAAAGAAAATTTTATTATTTAAACTAAAAGCCAATTAAAGGTTTAAAGGGCAGAGTGAGCACGATGCAAGAGGTTTAAAGGGCAGAGTGGGCACGATGCAAGAGAGTTTAAAATACAGAGGAGAAAATTATCCATGATGAGTCAGGGGGAGATTGAAAGACAAAACCTATGAGAGGAAGATTACGGGGATGAAGGGAAGAGAAGCTGCACACCCGGCGAGATTCCCAGAGAATGAGAAGAGGCGAGAGAAAAAAATGGGGTGCGTGAAAAGATAATGCTGATGCAAACCAAGAATCCTCAGATTTGTAAAACTCAAAAAGTCCCATCAACGATTTTCTAAGTTACTGAGAATAATCACATCCAGACACGCTGTAGTAAGACTGCGGCACACCAAAGCCTCTTAAAGGTCCAGACAGCAACTGGTGGGAGGAAGGTTCAACAAGAGTTGCCAGAAAACAATGTTATTTCTGCACACTAACAATTAAAAACCCCAGAAGGAAATTAAGAAAACAATTCCATTTAAAATAGCACTAAAATACTTATGAATGAAATTTTTAAAAAAATGAAAAGAAGTGTGATATTTGCACATTGAAAACTACTATAGAACACTCTTAAAATAAATTAAAGAAGAGCTAAATAAATGAAAACACATATGTTTTTATGGATTGGAATGCTTTATATTGCTAAAATGGCAATGCTCTGAAAATTAATCTGCATATTTTTTGTTTTTCTTTTTTATGTCACCCTCAGTAGAGTGCTATGGCGTCACAGCTCACAGCAACCTCCAACTCCTGGGCTCAAGTGATTCTCTTGCCCCAGCCTCCTGTGTAGCTAGGACTATAGGCACCTGCCACAATGCCTGGCTATCTTTTTTGTGTGTGTGTGGTTGTCATTATTGTTTAGCTGGCCCAGGCTGGGTTTGAACTCACTGACCTCGCTGGATGTGGCTAGTGCTGTAACCACTGTGCTACAGATACCGAGCCTAATCTACAGATCCAATGCATTTTCTACCAAAATCATAGCTCATTTTGCTGCTGAAATGGACCAGCAGATCCTAAAATTCATATTAAAATGCAGTATTACTCATTGCAGAAACATATATCAAAACCACACTGAAATATTGCTTCATGCCCTCCATGATAGTTACCATAAAAATGGAAAATAACAAGTGTTGGTGAGGATAAGGAGAAATTTGAACTCCTATATACTACTAGTGGGAATATAAAAGTGGGAAGCCACTTTGGAAAGCAGCCCATTACAGAACAGTTCTATTTCTAGGTAAATAGCCTCCAAGAATGTACACAGATGTTCAGAGCAGCATTCTTCTAGAAGTCTAGCCAAAAACTAGAAACAATCCGAATGTCCATCAATTAATAAATGGATGGATAAAAACTGACTTATTCATAAATGGGATATTATCAATCCAGTAAAAAGAGTGAAGTACTAGTTCACACCACAATGTGGGTGAAATCTGAAAATATCATGCTACATAAAAGAAGCCAGAAAGAAAAGGTCACATATTGTATCATTTATATGAAATGCCCACAATAGGAAAATCCAGAGAGATAGGAAATGAATTACTACTTTCTGGGTGACGGCGGAAGTGGGTACTGAGCACGACTGTTAGTGAGTATGGAGTTTCTTTGAGGGACGCTAAAAAATGTTCTGGAATTAAATAGTGGTAATAATTGTATATGTTTGTGACTATACTAAAAACCACTAGGTTGCACAGAAGAGTGAATTTTATTGCAGATGAATTATATTTCAATAACAAAGAGAAAATAAAATGGAGAAGCCCACATGGGCAAACCCCACTGTACAAACACATGAGATCTCTGCTCCCATCACATTTATGAATATGTTGTCAGCCAGGGCAAGTCCACTTGGTCTAGTCTGGACTCAAGAGACAGGGAAGCACACTTCTTCACCCATGGACGTAGAGTTGACTGAACATTCACTGAGCAGTAATTTGGTGCATTGTAAATCATAATCATTTATAACTTTGAGTATACAAAATTATGAAGGAATAAAATTACTGCACAAAATCAAATATAAGGCAAATGACAAAGTATTTTAAGGTTATTGCACTGATAAACAGCAGATAAAAATATTCATTACTTAGTCAAGAGGATATTTCACATTTAGGAATAACACCAAATGGCTCAGCACCCGTAGTTCAGTGGTTAAGGCATCGGCCACATACACCAGGTATGGCGGGTTCGAACCCAGCCTGGGCTGCTAAAAACAATGACGATTATAACAAAAAAATAGCTGGGCATGGTGGCAGGCACCTGTAGTTCCAGCTACTTGGTAGGCTGAGGCAAGAGAATTGCTTAAGCCCAAGAGTTTGAGGTTGCTGTGAGCTGTGATGCTACAGCACTCTACAGAGGGAGACATAGTGATACTCTGTCTCAAAAAAAAAGAACACTAAAATTAGAAATTTTATACACAGACATTATACATATATATGTAAATATGTGTGTGTGTGTATATATACCTCCTTATAAAAGTGAATAAAGACTATTTAATTGATCCAAGATGATACAAAAGAAGGGAAGAAAAAGTTGAAGAGAATCCTAGTGAATAGAAAGGACAAAGTAAAATGGTAGCAATACTTCCCAATATGTGAATAGCTACACTAAATGTAAAATTCTCCAGAGTGATCAGGTAAAAGACAGAAATTCTGAGATTAGCATTTTAAAATTATAAATGCATTTATATGCTATACACAGATGAAAATAAAGATTTTTGTGACCTTATTCCTAACAGAATACAAATATCCATTTTCCCTCCTTAAAGTCTGATTCTAATAATAACATATTCAATGAGTATTTCAAAATGTATATGAATACTTCAAATTAAGGACCTTTAAGCTCTCTGTAGAATTGTTTCACATTCATATACCCCATACCGTGGGTGGCAAATAGTAAGGGCCAACTTGACCAAGCAGGAACAAGCCCACAGGAATGTGCAAGCGATCTCCCAAGTTTGTGTTGGGAGAAGCTGGAACATAAAACATATTGAACCTCCATGTGATAATAAAGCCAGGAGATAGTCTGTGACAACAAGCAGACCAGGGGTCTTCCCATCTCCAACCTTTTGTTTTGAATTGTTGAAAAGTCCAATATGAAAGCTGCTGGCTCAGCGCCCCTAGCTCAGTGGTTAGGGTGCTGGCCACATGCAGCGGAGGGGGTGGGCTCAAACCCAGTCAGGCCTCCTAAACAGCAATGGCAATAAGAATAAGAAAGTGGCCAGGCATTGTGGCTGGCGCCTGTAGTCCCAGCTACTTGGAAGGCAGAGGCAAGAGAGCTGTTTAAGCCCAAGAGTTTGAGGTTGCTGTGAGCTGTGATGCTACAGCACTCTACAGAGGAAGACATAGTGAGACTCTGTCTCAAAAAAAAAAAAAAAAAAAAAAAGAAAGAAAGAAAGAAAAATCTGAGCCAGACTGGTTATGAAAATAATCTTCAAAAGTACAAATAATTCCCATCTAATAATTCTTATTGTGTCTCTTAC
>CAUYPK010171757.1:0-44240 GCA_963574355.1 Loris lydekkerianus | reverse complement strand
TCCATGGTGGTTGCCACCTGAGAAGATGCCCGGCCTCCTCTGTTTGCCCAGGGAGACAGAGAGTGTGGCTTCGGAATATCCGGGAGTGAGCCCTATTGTTGCCAAAAACAGCTGCTGCTCTGTGCCTCAGGGCACTGCTGCTCTGGTGTGGTTCCCTCTCAGCCAACCATCCTCTCTTTACTCCTGTGCCACAGAATCAGCACTGACCATCTGCAGTCTAGGCCCTGATCACACCCCTTGAGAAATCACCCAAGAATCTGGACTCCTGGGGGACAGGCCTCCAGACCTCAGAGTGAGAGTGGAGGGGAGTGCTGGGAGCTCAGAATTGCAGGTAGAGAATATATACAGTTTTATACAGTTTTATGCCAGGCAGGAGAATGCTGTGGCACCCTAGTAGGGGAACTAGGTCCAGTTTTCAGAGGGTCTCTCCTGTAGAGTGTAGTGGGAGGACCTTTGAACTCTGCTTGTTTGTTTGTGGGGCACTCCAAGCTGTTCTCATGGGGGAGGGGACTCCTGTCTGCTTGGTGATGGATTTTGTACCTTTTGTTTGTATCCATGGGGTCGCAGCTTGTCTCAGCGGGGTTGATGTGAAGTAACCTTGGCGCAGCTCTAATCCACCAGGTTACTTTCTAAATTTCTGCCCTTTAACTCTCCTTCTGGATGGAAGCCTCTGTGGAAAGCTGGCTTCAGTCAGCCATCTTGTCTCCACACCTTAATTGTTATTTTTACTTTGAGCAGGTGGGTGTAGAAAACATGGCAACTGCTGGGATGGTTCTACACCACAGCCTTGACTCCTGCTGAGACACCAGTGGTTTTACTCAGTGTTGCTTTTGTACCATCAAGGCAAATGTCAAGGCACTAAAAAAGGCAAAGAACATCTTCTTCTTTGTTTTTTTTTTTTTTTTTTGGCCAGGGCAGTGTTTGAACCTACCACCTCTGGCATGTAGGGCTGATGCCCTACTCATTGAGCCACAGGCGCTGCCCTAGGACATCTTAATATTGTTATTAAAGTAGTTTTTGACTCTGCAGATCCTGAAAAGAATCTCAGGTATTCCCCCCTTTTCATTCCCGAAAGATCTATTGCCTGTATTTTGAAGAGATGTTTTTAAGCAAATCCCAGGCAGCCTAGCATTCAACCATAAATAATTAATATGCATCTCTAACAAAGGCTTACCAAAACATAACCCCATACTCACATGGATTATGACTCAATTACCCATATCGACATGTTCTTAATATTATCTAACAATACTCAGCCTGTGTCCAAATTTTCCCTGACTTCTCAAAGAATGGACCTTGTTTTTTTTTTTTTTTTTTTTTTTTTTTTTACAGTTACATTGTTTGAATCAGAATGTATGTTATGTCCATATATTGTACTTATTTTTTTGTCTCTAAAAATATCTATTCCAGTGTCCCCTCCTCTCTCATTTCTGTTCCACTTACTGTATTTGTTAAAGAAAGTGGATCATCTGTGCTACAAAATTAATAATTTCTTGGATTTGGTTGATTTCATTCTTGTGTTGTCATTTAACATGTTTTGGGGGTCTCTAATTTTTTTTTGTAAACAGGTACAGGCCATTAGATCTAGAGATGCTAGCCCAGCACTGTTGAGATTTTTGAGAGGTGATTCTCTGCACACTGCCAGAAGTTTAGCAGCAACCCACTGGCTTACATCCCCTCTGCCCTTCAATGCCCTGCAAGTTGTAATATTCTCCAGGGGAAAAATCACCCCATTTGGTTGACAGCCACTGCTTTAGAGGTTCTAGAATAGATTAGATTCTGGGTCAGCTTTTATTTCAACAAGAATGGGTCACAGGTTGGTGGGGGCTCCCACTGTGCATGGGGCTGTGTAGTAAAGAGTGTGTTTCAAAGCCTCCTGCAATACTTCTCTTATAGCTGGTAACAAGCAATACATAGTTGGTTTCCAGTTTAGAAAACTGGAAAACTGATTTATTTTGTTTTTAATTACCGTAATCTCCCTATTATCTGGCACACCAATGGGGATTGGTAGGTTCTGTATAAATGTAGTTTCTGGTTGCTTGAGAGTTACTATTAAACATAGGCCTAATGAATTCTATACCCCATACTATACCATACCATACTGTGAACTCGGTATTGACTTGGTATTAATATTGAAATACACTATTTTATTTTTATTTTATTTATTTTTTTTTTCATGAGGCAAAATCAACTTTATTTACTTTAGTGGGCTAGAATTTACTACTAACATTCATTCTGATGCTCACATTGTTTCAGATTTGGCTAGCAGAGGCCCCTCGGCTCTTTCCTTTACCCTTTTAACTTGTGTCTCTGATTCTTGCCCCATGATCATACCATTGTACATAGCTATGATTTAATTTAAAAAAAATGGAAATACACTACTTTAAAGCAAATTAAGACAAAGACAAACTTTACTCACTGTAACACAGTTTTACTGTATTATAAAACATGTCTGTAAACGTAGTGTACAATTTCAGTTGAACAACAGTCAATACACTTTTCAATTTCATTACCATATTTTTTTAACTTCAATAACACACGTTAACACTCACAAGTCTGATTATGGAATAAAAAGTTGATGAGCAGATATCACATCGGGATTATTGCAGTTCTCTGATGACAGAGCCAGGATGGCATGAAGAGAAGTGGGTATGGATGGTTCTGGATCTACAGCAGCAGATGATGTTGTGCTGGGAAACCCACAGGCATCTTTCTTTGAAATATAAATGCTTTCTTTGAAGCCCAACACCTCTGGAGCAACGTCAGGTTCTGCATGAGCACAGCATGCTGGGCAGGAAGAAGGGCTGGCGATCTGTGCAAGGTACAACACTATCAAATGCCACAGTAGCCGCTTGCCAGGACACTGTTTCCACCTAACAGCTCCCTCACCACTCTTCTTCCTCTATGACATTCTTTCTTAGTGATAAACAACAGTGTCTATGAGGTCATAGGTACTTAGAGTATGAGTTACTGGAATAGCTTCATCCCCAGCAAGCCTGTCCCTGAGTTCATCTCCAAGCAGAGCTGCCTTGTCTTTAGCAGACTCAGCTAAGTCATAGATTCCGTCATAAACTCTGTGACTGGCAGCTGCACTATTGGCTGGAACTCCTCAGTGTCCACTGTGGCTGGCCACAACTTCCTCCAAGATCTCTGCAATGTTTCACTTTTCACAGAATTCCAAGTGCAGCTGACATTGTCCATAGCATCTCTGAGAATGTGTTTTTTCTGAAAGTCCAGAATTGTCCCATCAAAATTATTCATTTTTTGTATGAAAGTCGCACCTGTAAGACATTTTTATATTTTGTATCACCTCCTGATCCAAAGGTTGGATCAGACTTGTGACATTAGCTGCACAATGACATGCAAAAATGTTGACATTGACAATAGACCTTTACTATTCTGTTATATTCCTTTGTTTTGTAAATTTTCTTCAGCACTGGGGACAAATGAATGAGGAAACCACTTGGTAAACGTTTCTACATCCCTCCTGCTGTTGCTCTGTGTGTGATCATCTATAGGCAGGTTGTTATGCCCTTAAAACACCTTCGTTTGTCAGATTTGCTGACCACACTCAACTTTACCTTATGGTTTCTTGATGCTCTTGCACAGACAAGCACAATTACATGCTATTTGGCTAAAGCTCATGAGCTGCCTTCCTGTTACTGCCAGCCAGAGTAGAATCAGGCACACACTTCCACAGCAATCCAGCCTCATCAGCTTTATAAATCTGCCCTGGGGTCAAGCCACATTCCACAATCAATTCATAAACACATTACAAAATGATGCTGCAGCTTCAAAACCAGTCAATTTCTGTTCACCTGACAAATCCAACTAGCCATGACTGACCTTGAAGCTGGTAAGCCAGCCACTTGAGAATGACCTTCATTTTTTCATAAAATTCTCTCACTTTTTCCTACAATGTGGGTCCAGAAATACAAAAATCCTCAGAGTTTTTCAGTGCAAAACTTTCACACAGGGTCTAGTCAAGCAGTTCTGTTGTGAGATGAGTGTGATGTTTATTCACGTGAATGTCACACTCCAGTTTAACATAAAACTCCTTTATCTTCCAATACAGAGCCTTAATGTTATAGGTTGTTGATGAACCGATGTTAAACTCCTTCATGAGCACTGCCCACCTCTCACCGCTCTCAAGCCTCTGGCATATCTCTGTCTTCTGCCTGAGAGTGAGCACTACTGCTATATGCTTGCCTGAGACCTCTGCTGGCATTTAAGGGGATCAAAAATAACAAAAGGATAGTGCACATCAACTTTTAAGAATGCAAGTAAAGATCTATAAGTGCACCAATGTGTATACAATCTCACAGCATTAAGCAGACATAATGTACATAACTGGTTATAGGATATGAAGCTTGTAGGACCTATACATGCAGTTCAATGACATGCTCTGTTATTCAACCCATAGCAACAGAGGCCCTGTAGCAGCACAGTACAGTGTGTGCAGAGTTGTCAGAAATCCACTTATTGTCAGACATTCTATGTGATCAGAATGTCCCACCAAAAGTGCAGGGCAGTATAATGGCAGCAGTACAAAGGAAGTCTATACCCAGTTGTGACTAGCCAGGAAAGCAGTACAGATTCTAAATAAGGATGTTGGAGCAGTGAGAACACGTGGGAGCAGGGGGTGATGCACAAGTGTCAGCTACTGACAGCACCACACCAACTTTAAATTCTGATATTTATTTATTTATTTTTTATTTATTTATTTTTTTGGCCAAATGCCAAGCCCATTGCCTGAATTCTAGATAAATGGAAGTTTACTGCATCTGAAATATTTTCATGGTTCTAAATCCAAAACTAAAATACAAAAGAAGCCTAGCTTCTAAAATTCAGAGGGGTCTTGCTTGCTTCCATATCTCCTCCATTCTGTTTTTTCTTCTCCCTATTGACACATATTTTTATCAATTTTTGCTTTATACTTCCATTGTTTCTTTTTTAATATCTGCTTCCTTACAGAAAAGGTAGCTTGCTCAATACTGTGATTGGTTTTTTTGGTACTACAACCTGGAAATCATTCCATAGCAGAGCACAGATGTCTTCCTTGATCATTTTTGTTTAACAGCATTATTGAGTTTACATGACACAAAATTAAGCCACTATCAGTGTATAATTCAATGATTTTAGTAAATTTACAGTTGAGCAACAATCACCATAATCCAGTTTTACAACATTCCCACTCCTAAAATTCGTTTGTGCCCATCGGTAGTCAGTTCCCATTTCTAAACCCAGCCCTAGGCAACCACAGATCTGCTTTCTTTCTCTAGAAATTTGCTTTTCCTCAACATTTCATATAGTCATTAATATTTTGTGTGTGGCTTCTTTCACTTACCATGTTTTCTGAGCTTCATTTCTGTTGTGCAAAGTATCAACACTTGGTTCATTTTTATTGCCTGATTGTGTTTCATTGTAGGATTATATCTTGACTTATTTATCCATCTGCCTGTTGATAGACATCTAGATTGCTTTCAGTTTGGGGTTATTATGAACAATGCTGCTATGAATATCCACCCCTGTAGGGACATATAATTTTATTTCTATTGGTTATATTCTTAAAAGTGGAATTGCTGGTCACCCTCATTCATTTTTACACCAGCACAGAGCTCTGCTGCAGAGTTGTTAATGTAACTTGCTCCTCCAGTGCCCTATTGATGAACATTTGTGTCATCTCAGTTTTCCTCTTTGTTATTACAAACAGTGCTGCCATGGCTAACCTGTGCATGTGTCATTTATCCCTTTTGCCAGTGTATCATTTTGATAGATTCTGAAATGTTGGTTTTTTTCTAGGTTAAATGGTAATCACATATGCAGTTTAGCTAGATATTGCCAAATTCTCCTCCAATGGTCATCTCATCTGTATCCCCACCAGAAATTTCTATGAAAGTGATTTTCCACAGCCTGGGCAAGAGCATATATCATTTAACTTTTGTATTTTCATGAACATAATTGGTAGGAAATGCATCTCAGTGGAGTTTGAATTACAGATTCTTTTTTTCTGATGTATCACTGTATTCCTTCATTCCTTCATCCATTCTTCCATCTATCCCACACCACCAAGAGGCAGCATTCCACAGGTTGCTATTGTTGCCATCAACACTCTCATAAGGGCCTGTATAGCTCTGAACAAGGCAGGAAATATTCCTGCAGCATGGAGCTTACATTTTGTTAAGGAAATGCAGGTAATATAGTCAGTAAGCAAGAAAACGTCCAGATGGTGCTGAGAACTATGATGAGAATTGAAGAGGGTAACAAGTAGGTCAGTGGATGTCATCCATTCACTCACTTGCTGAGCCACACCGACCACGCACAGGCTTGTTGGTTCAGGTGTAGCCAAGTCTGGTGAGATGACCGGGGAGAGTGTGTGGACTCTGACAGACCATACAGAGTGGCGGGCACAAGCTGACCTTCCTGCATCCGGCCCTGGCAACACAGAGAAGATCACATGCAGTCTCTGCTCACAGTCTAGTGGAGGAGAGAGAAATGAAGTTGAGCCACACGGTAGGAAAAATGCCCTCATAGAACAGTGTGAGCTTTGGCAAAGGCATTCCAGAGGTATCCTTGGGTTGCTGAGGGGTCAGGAAAGGTGCACAGAGCATCAGAAGGTGAGTTAGGGTGGCGGGCACCTAGCAGGGAGCATGCTCAGGCTACTGGGGCACAGAGCACACTCCCAGGGACTGAAGTAGAAGCCAGGGCCTCTCTGGAGCAAGCCTTGTCCTCCTATCTGTCCAGGTGGTGCCTGGTCACTTGAGATCTTGGGCACTTTGCTTCTCCTTTCCACCCTGTGGTAGGTAGAATAATGGCCTCCCAAAGATATCCATGGTTGAGGGAAAAAAACAAGTTCCCCAACATATAACAGAGATGCCAACCTGAAGTGCTCAGCAAAATTGTAACAAAGTAGATTAAGCAAGTACCAAGATGACTACTGGGCCTGGGAAGAGTGCCCAGTACTTTCTTGGGTGGCTCAGCAGTTTCTTGCCTTGAAGTGGCTGGCATAGACTGCTGATGACAGCTTTAGAATTTCCACAGTCCTATTATAGTGACCTTTGGCTAACTGTAATACTAAAGGCCCTGCCTAGAGGAGAACTGTGATATCTTTAGCATGACATGGGTTGTATGGTGGTGCAAAAGGAAGGTACTGGGTGGTGCAGGTTTGTTTTACGGGGAACAAGCAGTGATACACTGTAAAAGCACCATCACTCACTGGGAAGGATTTCAGGCACCACCATAGATTTTTGCTACCAAGAAAGCTTCTATGGAAGTTCCTGTGCTTCCCAGGACCAAGTGCACTTCTGAGACACCTTCAAGAAGTACATCTAATTCACCAAGGTGGTCTTGTCTAGTCATTCCTTGGTCTCTCCACTCCGTCTCAGTTTGGGAGGTGGTTTTTCTATACTGTCCTGGGATTTTCCCCTAATCCATGAAACCTGTGACTGTGTTACCTTACATGGCAAAAAGGACTTTGTAGGTGTGATTAAATTAAAGTTTTTGAGATGGAGGGGTTGTCTTGGGTTATCCAGGGAGCCTGATGTAATCAAGAAACAGAAGTCAGAATGATGCAGCCATGAGCAAAGAATGCAGAAAGCCCGTTAAGAACCAGAAAAGTCTCCCCTGGAGCCTCCAGAAGGAATGTAGCCTTGTTGTCACCTCTGTTTTAGCCTAGCAAGACCCATTTTTGACCTCTGACCTCCAAGACAAATTTGTGTTGTTTTAAGCCTTGGCAGGGCACCCAGCTTAGTAAAAGGTGACTATTACTATTTCCACTTAACCCCGTGAACTAAATACCGTATATACTCGAGTATAAGGTAAATCTTAAGCACCCTGGCAACTGAATAGACTCCCTCTTTGCCAAGAAGACCCTAGAGAAACCTTTAAACTGAATTCTAGCCACAATGCAATGGGAGGTCAGACACGCCTCATCATTCTCCCTCCCTTGCTAATGGTCATCAGGCTTTTTTCCTTAAGGGCTAATTAGACACCAATCTTGGGATCTATCCCTCCCTATTTAGGGTTTTCGCCCTACAGCCAATCAGCCTTTTTTCCTGATAAGAGACCACCAGCTACGGAGTGGTTTGAACCAGCCTGTGGAGTGTGCCTAGAGAGGGTTTTGTGTCTTCTGCTTTACCTTTTGCCATCTGAGGGCTGCCACTTTCTGAACACGAACCCCATCAATAGGTAAAAGCTTAACTGCACATAAAAATTCGTGCCTCCTCCTATAGCTTGTTAAATACATATATTTGTCCACCCCACTTAGCATAAATTCCTGTTCCCAACTGTCTGTCCCAGGAAGCATGTGGTTCTGACTTCTGGGCAGGGCTCTGATTTCTAGCCCTTTGGAATGGCCACCTGTAGGCTGCAACCCTTTATGAGAAATGAAGCTCTTCTTTCCAAATTTATGAACCTCATCTTTTTAAAAAATTATTTTTATTTTATTTTATTTTTTATTTGACAGCCCTGACTGGGGCCCCAGCTCTAATCCTATTACTAATGCCTCAAGGCCTTCACCTTCCCTTCACCCCCCTCCTCAGCCCTTAAATCCAAAAATCTGTGTAACATGGGGGGCTCACAAATAGCCTGAGTCCATTGAGTCATTAGATTTGGCTTTTGCTAATATCTCAGGCAAAAAAGCTGCTTCGTGATTTAATTTTCATTTGTTTTAACTAGCAGAGTTAGAATCGTCACGTTTGTGTTCCTCCTTTTGTAATTTGTGTATTTATATCCTCTGTCCACCTTTCTGTTGCTGTTCATGCTCATCTTTTTTCTATTCAGTCATTTGCCATATAAGTTGAAAATATTCTCTCCAGTGCGCCTCTGCCTTTTCATTTTATTTCTGGTATCTTTTGTCCACCATCTGTCAATCATTTCTTCTACAGCACCTATCCATGTTGTGCTTTAAAAGGTTTCTAGTGGGATTATTAAATTTTCTTGTAACACATTTATGATTTTATTTTACAATGTAAATTTTAACCCATCTAGAATTTGGTGTAAGAACTGAGGAATTAATTTATTACGCCAAGTGACTTATTCATGTCTTAAATATCCATGCCATCACCAGTGGCTCGAGATTATATTCATCATGCATTGACTTTCTGTATTACTTGGTTTTATTATTCACAAATCTATTTTATTTTGCCAGTAATATGTTACTTATAATTATCCATATAGCAAATTTTTAGTACAACAAAAGAACTGGACCTCTTTCTTTTCAACATTTTATGTATTTGTATAAATAAAGTTTTGCATCATTTAATTAAGTTCTAAAAAAATTTATCTTTGAGACTTTGTAACTCTGTTAAACTTCTAAATCAGTTCTAAGAGTGTTGATATCTTCATGGTATTAAGGCTTTTCATTTAAGTGCACAATATGTCCTTTTATTTGTTCAAATCTTTTTAATAGTGATTTGTGATTTTCTCCTACACCTTGTGGCATAGTATGAGTGATGTCTGGTCTTTGTCCTCATTCCTGGTGTAGAGCTCCTAAAACTTTTGGAATTTCCTGAATGGTGAGAGTGATGGAAGCAATTTTTGTTTTAATGAGGTGACTGTCAGTGAGCCCCAGATAGCTTCAGGATGTAGGCTGCTCTCCACAACACCAAACTTGGATAAGCAGCTTGAAACTTGCAGTGCTATCGCTCAACCTCCAGGGAGAGGAGGTAGGCTGGAGTTGAGTTAGTCAGCAATGGCCAATGATTTGATCAACCATGCCTATGTAAGGAAACCTCCAACACCCCCACCCCCAACAATGAAGTTCAGAGCTTTGGGTTAGGGAGCACATGGAGGTCCTGGGACAGTGAGAAGGGGTGGAAGCTCCCGCCACCCCACCTGTGCCCTCACCCTGTGCATCTTTTCCACTGGGCTGTTCCTGAATCATAAGCTTTATAATAAACTGGTACCTGTGAGTTAAGAGTTCTCCTGAATTTTCGCTCGGCACCTGTAGCACAGTGGTTACAGCGCCAGTCACATACACCCAAGGTGGTGGGTTTGAACCTGGTCTGGGCCAGCTAAAAAACAGTGACAACTGCAAATAGCTGAGCATTGTGGCTGGCACCTGTAATCCCACCTACTTGGGAGGCTGAAGCAAGAGAATAGCTTGGGCCCAAAGACTTGGAGGTTGTGGTGAGCTGTTATGCTATGACATTCTACCGTGGGCGACATAGGGAGACTCTGTCTCAAAAAAAAAAAAAAAAAAAAAAGAGTTTCCCTGAGTTTTGTGAGCCATTCTAGCAAAAGACTGAACCTGAAGGGGATTGGGGAGATCAGATTCCTCAGCCAAATCAGAAGTCAGGGTATTCTAAGCCTTATGGAACTGAGCCCTAATACCTGTGGTGTCCGATTCCAACTCTGGGTGGTTAGTGTCAGAATGAATTAAATTGTTAGATGTCCAGTTGGTGTCAGAAATGGTTGGTATCATGAGAAAAAGGATCTTGGTTTTTATTCCTTTTGAAGTTTGTTGCTAACCATTGCTATTATGAGTAGGCTCTTTCCCCCATTGTGCTGTATAATTTTTATCGGTGGAATGTAAGGTAAATATTCATTTTTGTGGACTTCTTGTGTAAATTTATTAATATCTCTTTTTAGTTTTAGTAGTTTTTCCATTGATTTTGCTGTGTTTTAAAGGTAGATAATAATGCTATCTGCTAATACTAATGCTAAGTCAAATATTCACGTCTGATCTTTCTTCCTTTGGCCTTATTCATTCCATCTCAGGCTCTAGATCTGAGCAGATCCACATTATAGCATCTTGAAGGTGAGTAACTTCAGTGTCTTATCCACTGTGTGTCAGGTCATGGATTCCTGGCTTTTTTTCAGAGGAAAGAAATACACAGCATATTAAACAGGGTTTGCTTAGGGCAGTAGTTTCATATGATACTTTTATTTTCTTTTTTCTATTTTTCCATACTTTTCCTATTTCCTTCATTGCAATTGTATTACTTTTATAATAAAGAAGGATGTACTTTGCTAGTTCTCTTGTCTCTTGCTGCTTTACAGCGTCTATGTGCTGCAATGGGCAGCCGCCTGCCTCATCCCTCACAGCCGTGGGCAGGAAAGTGGGCCTGTGACCCAGCAAGTGGCCTTGCTCCAGCTTCTTTCCCTTTGGCTTCCACCAGCTCTCCCTCTGGCTGGCTGTGTTCTGTGCTTGCCTCAGGCTTCCCAGTGCCCTCAGCAGGTGGTACCCTTAGGTAGGGTTCTTTGTCTTAGCACTGGCCCTTTGGATCTGAAAATGCAGCTCTCCTCTCCCCACCTCTAAATGGGGTTTGGTTAATAACTGTACCCATCTGACCCAAGTACAGAAAATCTTTTGTCTTTCACATTAAATTTTATAAATATCTATCACAGTTCATCTGCTGAGGCTACTCTTCCAGGTCTTAGGAGGAGTAGCTTTGGGCTGTTCCCCTTTAGATGACCAATTTTCTGATTTTCCCGGGACTGAGAGATCTCTGGGGATGTGGTGCTTTTCCATGAAAACTGTGAAAGTACCTGGCAAATCAGGATGAGTTGGTCTCTGCTGCCACTGCAGGCGCCAGCCACACTTAAACTCTGCCCTTTTAGCCAACAACTGGGTGCAGCCACAAGAAGGATGCCTCCTCCCTCTGTTATGAATGAGCTCTTCACAGCAGGTGCAGGGCATGCCCATTTTCCTCTTAGATTGTGACAGGAACCAGATAAAATGTAACAGCTACCCTCAACTTTTGTGGCTCTAAAGAGAGTGACAACAGGGGTCCTTGGAGTACACTAAAGCAGCCGGCTCCATCCTGCCCACACCACCTTGCAGGGGCTCCCAGGGGCTCCTGCTCAGATACTGCTGGGCACGAGCCCACTCAGGGTTCCCCTGGGGCTCTGCAGACAAGGATGCATCTCCACAAACAAGGCAGATCTTCTCTCCCTGTTCCTGGAAATTTGCATATCCTGAACCTCCTTTGGGAGAAGAGAGGGTTTTAAGACAAGATTATTTTAAAAACACAAGACTCTCACAGGACCCAAAAGCACAAGCTCACAGCTTCTAACTAGGTTAGCTAAACAAGGATGCTCCTTGGAGGGAGCTGCCAGCACAGACTCTATTTTAGGCATTTTGGAGGAACACTGGTGATCATGACTTATACTGGAGACAGCGGCTATTTAAGGGCATTTATTTTTTGCTGAAATATTTGCTGAGTATTTTTATAAAGTCCTTTAAGTTTGAAAAGACAATAAAAATTTCTGTAGGAGCCTCTAGAAGAGGGTGGGAAGGGAGGTAGCAATCATAATATTGTGCGTTTATGTCGCAATGACACCTCCAATATAGTCTCCTTAGAGTGAAGTGCTAAAGAATAGAGATGGCAGCACACATGTGGCAGAGAAGAATGTCATCAGCTCCCCACCTCTGCAGGCTTCCCATAGTGTTCAACTTCTCAAATAAACAGGATAATGGTAGATACGTTCTAAGGGTGCTGTGCCCCTTTCTGTTCTGCAGGTAACTCGGCTTTTGGGAGTTGTGGATATTCTCAGGTCTTGGGATTCAGTTTTCAGTTAGTTTGCCTGAAGTGGTTTCCAGCCACCCAGACGACTGTCCTCCTGTCACCTCTAGGTGTGGTCACTTTTACCTGCTTTGCTGGAATAGTTGACCTCAGCAGCTTCCCCACCTCTAACGGGGGTTTGGTTAATAACTGGTATAGGTAATAACAGGTGTCAGGGAGGAAATGTAGTACCACTAGGATCTTTAATCCAGACTCTTTACTAAAACAATCTGTGGATCTCTTAAAAACCATCCATGCTTGTGTGCCACCCCATCTAGTTCAATAGTTTCTGAGGGCGAGACTCAGGTAGAGTGACTTTTTGTTTTGCTTTTTTTTTTTTTTTTTTAAGATAGCATCTCACTCTGTTGCCCCATGTTAGTGTGCCATGGCACCCTAGCCTAGCTCATAGCAACCTCAAATTCTTGGGCTCAAGTGATTCTTCTGCCTCAGCCTCCCAAGTAGCTGGGACTACAGGCACCTGACACAATGCCTGCCTAATTTTTCTATATTTAGTAGAGACAGGGTTTCACTCTTTGTTAGGCTGGCCTTAAATTCCTGAGATCAAGGATTCCTCCTGTCTGGGCCTCCCAGAGTGCTAGGGTTATTGGCATAAGCCACCATGCCCACTCCAGTTTTTTTTTTTTTTTTTTTTTTTTAGTATCCCAGGTGATCTTAGCAGATAAACTTTATCAGAATCACTGCTTTCAAATTCAGAGCCCTTCGAACTTTAATGTGCATAGGAATTACCTGGAGATTTTGTTATCCTGATTCAAAGGTCTGGGGAGGGCCCTGAGATTTTGTATTTCTGACAAGCTCCCTAAAGATGGCGATGCTACCAGTGTCATACCTGGAGTAGCATGATGTATGGTGAACATACCGGACTGGTTGCTAGAGCCTAACATTTTCTTTCATTCTCAATGACTATAACTGCAATCTCTATGAGCCTCAAGCAGCAGTTTCTCCATCTATAAGAAATGTGAACTGGACCTAGTTATTGCCAAGGGCTGTTCAAGCTCAGTCTTTCTATGAGTTGGGGGATTTTGAACAGTGTGTTGGATCTGGCTTGTAACAGCTTTCAAGAACTGATTGTTAAATTTCTTGGGGTTTTGTCAGCCTGTTGTCAAACACAACCACAATTTAAAATTGTTGGCTGTATGTGGTGGCTCATGCCTGTAATCCCAGCCCTCTGGGAGGCTGAGAGGTAAGGGTCACTTTTAAAGCCAGAAGTTCTTGACCTGTTTGGTCAGGACAATGTGAGCCAAAACATACAAAAAGTTTAAAAAATTAAAAATGAAATTGTTATGTAAACTCACAATTAAATAAATTCCATTAAAAGCAAAGTGATAAATACTCCAAAGCCATCCTTTCCTAATTATTTAACACATTTCGCTATTGTATATGTTCTTGAGGCTTTTGAGGTCCATTGTATCTGTGTGGTGGAAATCCTACACAGTGGTCTGCAACTCTTCTCAACTCTGCCTACCATGACATTTCATTGTTAACTTGAAATAATATGTGATAGAAGAATTTACATCAGCAAATCAGCCATAATTTCAGGACTTAAATTATTGCCTTACTGGTTGTTGACAAGAAAGTAAGCGATGGGGAAAACTGCTGATGATGCAGCTTAAACTTAAAATTAATGTTAATGCTGAAGCAGATTTCAGCTTAGTGAGTACAGTTTGTATGAGCATAAGAAATAGTGTAGGTCACATATCTGAGGTGATGACAGGAAGTTTACTGGGGAAAGAGGGAGTGGATTGGGATGCAAATCCACCTGTCACTTTATGGTTAAATTGCTGCGGCAGTTAGGTAAGAATATGAGAGTTTGTCAAATTCAACCAAGAGACCATTCTGTGGGAATCAATTGATTATGTGGAATTTAACCCCAAAAGACCATTGTATGTTTAATGATTGGCTATAAATGATACACCACATATACAGCGTAAACTTCTATATATGTGTGTCTACGTGCACACACACAGACACACATACAATCCATTTTCCCACCCGAGAACCAGTTCCATTTGCCAGCTTACTATGAGATGCAAATATCTGTTTTCAAAATATCTCCTCAAGTTGCTTCCCAGGTGACAATACAATTAAAACTTACAAGTAGAGACAAATTTTTCAGAGGTAAAACCCTCTGGGCATGGGGTAGTTTGTTCCTAAGTTTGCACTGAAGTGTCTATGGCTGATGCAGGAGCCTTTGCAATGAGCAGAGTGACTGAGAGGGGAGAATAGCACACTTGGGACTCTGGAACCCAGGTACAAAAGGTCTTTCCAGAGGAAACTGCTGCTGAATCTGGGCATGAGAAATATTCCCAATCAGTTGTAGAAATCAAAGGCAAGAAGACTTAGAGCCACCTTTAAATAATTTTCTTCCTGGGAAGAAATCCAGAGGTCCTCAAACTACGGCCCGCGGGCCACATGCGGTGATGTGATTGTATTTGTTCCCGTTTTGTATTTTTTACTTCAAAATAAGATATCTGCAGTGTGCATAGTTTTTTTGTTAATAGTTTTTTTTTTTTTTAAACTATAGTCCAGCCCTCCAATGGTCTGAGGGACAGTGAACTGGCCCCCTATTTAAAAAGTTTGAGGGCGCCTGCTATAAACCCTCCTCTCCAGCATTCTTGAAAATGGGCTGCACCTTGGACCTGAAGGTCTCCAGTGGTGCCAGGCACCTGCTATCTCTCATCAGAGCTGTGGCATCTGCGGCACTCACCCCTCCACTCAGCACACACCCACTGAGGGCCTTCTTAGTGCCACACCTTTGGGGAATTCTAGCCATAGTGAGTAAAAGAGATAGTCCTTTGCTCCCAAGTAGCTCGCTAGGGAGATGCATGGATGAAAAGGAATTTCTAGTTCTAGCTGTCCTGTCCTGTCCTGTCCAAAACATGAAGAAACAATTTGCCTCTGTTTTTACAATGTTTATTAATGCTTGACATATACATCTGCGAGTCCTCACTGGGCATCATCTTATATCAATATCATTGCTTTGCACAGACTGGTGCCCAAGGTTTTGAAAGATTTCAGGAAGGTCTCACTGCATAGAAAGCCGTGTTCCAAGTGCGCTTATTCTGATTGCTTATGTGAAATTTACTAAGTGTAGAATATAAATGTCTTAACACAATAACTAAGAAAATGTTGTGAAGGCTATGTTAACCAGTTTGATGAAAATATTTCCAATTGTATATAAAAAAATTGAACCCCATTATTGCATTAACGTATACAGCTATGATTTAATAAAAATATGTAATGTTTGTTGGCTGATTTCTTCCCATTAACTGGCTAAATGAACCAGAATGGGTAATCCAAGCAATCTTGCTGAATGTTTCCATTCTTATAAAATAGACATGGGCAGATAAAAAGAATATAGGAGTTAATGTAAGAAAATACTTCATGGGCTCCTGGAGATCTCACTTAAATAAAGAGACTGCAAGATCATGGGGAGAGAGTCATCTGTGAATCGACTCAGATGATTGAGCTGAAAAAGCATATGGTCAAGTGCTTGTAGACTGAGCCATGGAGGCTTAAGGTTAAGGAGACATAGCCTTCTCTGTGGGGGTCTATAATCTGGTAGTCACCAGCCACTTGGAGAAAGACTGAGTTTTTATATCAGCCTGGGGCTGATAATTCTTAAAAGCAACATTAAATTTTTCACTGGCAATGTAGAGCTAAAATTTATCTTTCATAATAAAACAATTATTGAGTAGTATCATGATGATTAGAAAGGAACACACTATTTGATCAAAACAACAATCTTCTACTTTAAGATATAGGCAGTCCCTGGGTTACAAATGAGATAGATTCTGTCCTTGAGCTGAATTTGTAGGTAGGCTGTAACAGGTACATTTACCAATTACCTGTAATAGCCCCTATTCATAAATGCAAGTCATACATCAATTGGATGTTTGTAACTTGGGGACTTACTGTAAAAGCCTCTGTTCCTAAGTGTGAGTTGTATATAAGTTGTATAACTCAAGGACTACTTATAGTCAAAGATGATGTGAGGTACCAGCTTCTAACCCCTGACATGACTCTTACATCTCTTTTGAGAACATCTGGCTTTATTCATAAGGTCATCACATCACTTATGACTCTGATAGGACACCCTTAGAGGATCACGATCATTACCAATAAATCCCAGGGAGTGCCTGCCAGTCAAAGATGGGGCTATCAGAACATATATCTAACCCATTTGATAAAGTCAGGAATGGAGGAAAGGTTTTCACCATCATCTCTTTTATTTACTATAGTTTCTGAAGTGCCAAGCAATGCTGTTAGATAAGAACTGAAATACAAAAACATACATATTGTGAGAAGAGGAAGAACAATCATTTTGCATATTACAAAATTGCATACCTGAAAAACTAAGAGAATCGTTTGAAACATTAAGGGAATCCAGTAATTGGAAAATTATAAAATGAGTGTGTAAAAATTAATAACTGCTTTATACATATTTGAATTGTGCAGAGTTAGAAAATAAAGAAGAAAAGATATTATTTGCACTAGAGAGAAAACTTAAAATATCAAAGAATAAGTTTAGCAGGAAATATAAATTTCTAATATGAAAAAAGATAGCTTGTTATTATGCAAGATAGCTTTATTAAGGGTGTGTTGGTTGGTATTACATCAAATAAAGAATTCAAAATTAGTCTCAATCAACTCGTCTTTTTATAACTTTACGTGATGATTCTAAAGTTAATCTAAAAGAGCAGATCTGCTGGGCACAGTGACTCATGCTTGTAATCCCAGCACTCTGGGAGGCTGAGGGGGGTAGATTGAGCTTCCAGGTTTGAGACCAGCCTGAGCCAGAGTGAGACCTCATCTCTAAAAATAGCCGGGCATTGTGGCGGGAGTCTGTAGTCCCAGCTACTTGGGAGGCTGAGGCAAAAGAATCACTAGAACCCAAGAGTTTGAGGTTGCTGTGAGCTATGATGCTACAGCACTTCTATTGAGGGTGACAAAGTGAAACTCTGTCTCAAAAAAAAAAAAAAATTTATGCTCCACTCTTAATAGATTTGACATGTACTTTGTACCCCATAAATGCATTAATGTACACGATTCTTATTTCATAAATAAAATTTAAAATGCAAAAAATGAAAAACCCAACAAAATAAAAAAATAAAAATAAAAGAGCAAATCCATGGTAAACTTAGGAAATTTGGAGAGACAGCTTAAAGAGAAACTGTCGTACTATGCACTATGTATAAAATTTTATTATAAACTTACAATAATCAGAATGAGGTGGCACAGCAGAGAGACACATGGATCAATGAAACAGGACTGGAAGTTCATAAATAAAGTCAAATTTTTAATTGCAATTTTTTATATGGTAAAGGTAACATTCACAAACAGTGAGGGACAAGATTGATTCTTCAGAAAAATTGTACTGGGCAAATCACTTTGTCATTTGAACCACAAGTGATCTCATTGCATATGAGTTAATGGCACAAATAAACACAGATGAGACAAACAACCAAAAAAAATCTAACTGTAAAATATCAGATTATAAGAGCATCAGAAGAAGACTGGAATTTGTTAATAATCTTCCCCAGGTCAGCAAATTTCTAAGCACGATAATTTTAAAGAAAAATACTTCTAGTTTTGGACAACTTAAAAGCTCATATATGGCAAAGACAAGACAGTAAAACTAAAATACAAATTAAAACTTGGAAAATATTTGAAATATGTATGACAGATTAAAGATAAAATAATATGGAGAAAGGCTTAAAAATTAAGAGAAATCAGGTAGAAAAGTGAGGAAAAATATGAGCGATAAAATCACACACAAACACACATGCATACACATACAATACAACTTGCAAACATATACACAATTAATCAACATTATTTGTTTTTTAAAAATGTTAATAAAAATAAGACTTTTGCCTATCAGATGGTTATGGATTAAAAATATTTATAATGTTCAAAATGGTGAGGGCATAAGAAAATGGTTAGCCTCATCTTTTTTTGATGGGAGTGTAAATTTTTATAACCATTCTGGAGGGTGCTGTGGAAATACTATTTAAAATGTTAAATATTATTCCTACACTTTCTTAGCAACCTCTTTTGTAGATACTTAGTCCAGGAAAAAATATACAGTTCTTGTTTGTAATGATGAAAAAATTGAAACAGCTGCAATGTACATCTCTTGTGGATTGGTTAAATAAATTATAATACATTTATATATGGACTACTATTTAGCCGTCAAAAGTTAATGTGTTACTATATTCATTGGCAGGACAAGATTTTCAGTATATAGTATATTGTCAAAAGCATAGTATGATATCATTTACACATAATTTTTATATATATTTATAAATCAGAAATTTCTGGAAAGGTGTTTCCAGCATGATAGCAGTAGTTAATTATAAATTGTAGAATCAAATAATTTTCATTTATCTTTGTACTTCTTTGACTTGTTTTAAAATTTTCCTATGGCAAAGTATCATTTTGATTTTTATCAAAAAGTTATTTTCATTTTTGGAAAAAAAAGGGGAGGGGATAGATCTTGCAGAGTTGTACCCTGAAGATAATTTATATCCTTAAATGAATTCAAATGTATACAAGAAAGAACAAAACTAAATTAACTATGTTTTTAACTCAAAAATCTAACTACAGCAAAAGAAGGAAATATGAAACTATTAGAGATAAAAGTAAAACAAAATGAATTAAGAATAGAAAAATATTGGAATTACAAGTGTGAAAGAGCTGTCTTTGAAAAAAAAAGAACAGAATAGCAAGCCTCATTCAACTCTTACCAAGAGAAAAGAGACCCCAAAGAGCCAACAGTGAGAGTAGCAAATGATACGATCACAAAGAACAAAACGTTCACATTTGCCTCTCAAATTGACGGGTGTTTTTGAAAGAGTACTGTTACAAATACAAAAGATATAAAGTTTCTGTCTCTCTTTATGACTGAATAGTATTCCGTGATATCCATATACCATAGCTTATTTATTCATTCATATTTACCTGGATGGATTTGGAGAACATCTTTCTAAGTAAAGTTACACAAGAATGAAAAGGCAAGTATCCAATGTACTCCATACCAGTATGAAACCAGTAGGTGAACAATTACAGGCCCACACAAGAGAAAAATACAATTAAATTCTAAAAAGGAGGGGAGGTGTGAAGGGGAAGATGGGAGGACGGAGGGGTTCTGCAAGTTCCCACCTAACGGGTACAATGCAGGAGTATATGGCACATCTTCTGGGTGAAGGGCTCAACTACCACTTGAACTTCACCCATCAAACACAAACAATGTAACCTAATCATATGCACTCTTATATTAATCTGAAATAAAAAATTATTGTTATATTATTGTTAATAATAATATTATATATTATTATTGCTCATGAAGGTGTACCAGGGTACATCGGTACCTTTCATTTGACCATTGTTATCCAAAGCCTAAACATTCTTGTTAGCTGTTGACTTATTCCAGATAATTTTTAAGGAAGAAAGGGGAGTATAAGATGAATACAATGTGCTCAGCTGTTTGATTCTATTTGTGTAAATTATTTTGTATTACATATTATAAACATTTATATATAGTCTTTTTCTTGCTCATCTGTTTTCCAAATTTTTTATAACCAGCACAACTAGGACAATCACATTATCCACTTCCCCTTTATTTTCTTGCTAATATAAGTCTATTTATTTTGGGGGTGCTGTTAGACCAAACCAAGGAAAGGAATCATTTCTTGGGCTCAGCCAATCATAACAATTTTTGCTTTCCACTTTCCTACCATCTCTTGCATCTGACCCATTTCTAATCAAAAGATTCAAGGAGAAGTCACCCGAGAGATGTACAGCTGGGAAAGTTTTGCTCTTCTGATAAAAGGGACTCATGTACTTGGCTCCCCCCCACTCTTGGAGCTCTCTACAGCCTTCCAGCAAACTGAAGGGAAAGGCCATTGCTGGTCCTGAAAGTTTCAAGCCTCCAAACCATCATCACCAACTGCCCATCTGCAGACTTTTTGTTATGTAAGAAAATGAGTCTTTGTAGAGATCTGTTGTACAACACTGCCTGTAGCTAGCAATACTGCATTGTACACTTAAAAATTCATTTTAAGGGTAGATTCCAATAAGTGTTCTTATAATTTAAAAAGAAAAGAAGCCCTTCTTTGTTTAAGATGGGATTTTCTGTTACTTGCAGCAATTATGAGGCAATGCAAATGTGCAAACAAAATATTGGAAATTAATTTTTAAAATTGAAGGGTAAATTAGAAAGACTTTTAAAATATAAGTCCATATCTTCTCTGTATTTTCTTGAATACACCTGTAACATGTAATAAAAATGAAGTAGAAGTTACTGACATATTTGCAATAGTCTGGAACACATCCACTTGTACAGTGCTGTTCTCAGGAGACCTGGCAGTCTTGGTATTGATTTGCTGTATGATCTTAGGAAAGCACCTTATCCTTCTAGAACCTCGACTTCCCACCTTTGTGAAGCCAACAAATCAGATGACTCTTAAGGCCCTTTGCTAACAGATCTCTCTGAGGAGCTCCATGCTCACCTCTGAGTCTGTCTTTCTCCTCCCTGCAGATACTGACTGACTAAAAATACATTCTGTACAAGGAAACTGCTCAAGAATGGCAAACAATTCACTTCCACTGAGTTAAAACATTGTGCAGAGGAAACCATGGCACCAAGGATCACTTGATAATTTCTTCTTGGTGTCAGAATAACATTTGATGTGATTTCTTTCTGATCCAACTGCCTGTGTTAAGAGTAGAGTAAATGCTCTCTCAAATCTCCCAACCACAGTCCAAATTCTATCACTGTTCTAACCTCTTTTAACTGAAATACTCCATGGTTCTCTTGGCTAGAAGAAGTACTGCAGGGAGGCACCGGTAGCTCAGTGGCTTAGCGTGTGGTGGGCACCTGTGGTCCCAACTGCTTGGGAGGCTGAGGCAGGAGAGTCACTTGGGCCCAAGAGTTTGAGGGTGCTGTGAGCTGTGATGCTATGGCACTCTACACAGGGCGACAGCTTGAGACTCTGTCTCAAAAAAAAAAGTGTTATAGCCGATTTGTTGAACTACAGGTGGGTCTCTGGTAGTTTTTGGCTGGAGGACATTAAAAATAATAAGTATTCAAAAACTTCTATTGCCATTATTTGAAATTATTTTTTAAAATTATTATTATTGTTGTTGTTATTAATCTAGTAGGTCTAGCATATGAAGTGCATCTCTGAGGAAGTCATTGAAATAGCCATCAGAAAGCAGACTTGGAATAGGGTGCAAAAGGCTTTTTGCTTTTCATACTTTCCTGTACGAAAAGGGTGACAAGGAACAGTGTATATGGATTCTCTCTCTCTCTCATCCCCAAAGAAATGCTGACCAATCTTTAGAAGGCTTCTTTGTAAAGGCAGAAAATGTGCCTGTTCACAGCTGAGTCTCTAGCATGCCAAAGAAGGCTGATCGGGTCACAGAGCCCATACCTAATACATTTTTTGCTCAAACAGGTGAATTCAAGCATCCTGGGAGACTTTACCAGTTTAATCTGAATACAAACAGACCCGGCAGACAAACAGCTAACACATATGTAATGTTTTTTCCTACCTGACACTGCAGTAGGTACCTTATTTGTATCAACTCAGCTTCCTTTCCTCTGAGTTCTATAAAATAGATACTACTATTAATCTAATTTTATGGAGGGGGAAACTGAGCCCCAGAGAGGTTTAGCGTCTCACTGGAGATTCCACAGCTGGTAAGTGGTGGAGCTGGGATTTAAATACAGGCAGACTCTAGAGTCTGTGCTTTTACTCAGCACACTATACTGCCTTCCAGTACAAAGTAAAGATACAGAGGGTACTAATGCACAATTAATTTTGCAGCCATCCTTCTATTGTTTATATCTAAAAACACAAAATGCACATTTTTCTTCATTGTGTATGAGAGAAAATTATCAGTATTTTTAATTGGTTATATAAATAGGACACAAAATGAAAATGACATAGATCATGTAATTCAACTATAACAAAATAACATTAGATATTATATAAACACCAAAAATAATGGGGGGAAGACCAGCAATGTGAAGAAGGGGAAAGGGATATAACAGACTCCAAAGTGATGCAAAACCATAAGGGACCATAATTTGTGACTTTATACCAATAAATCTGAAAGTACAATTAAAATTGAATATTTTTCTAGGCAAATATAAATTATCCAAAATTGAAGAGTTAGAAAATGAATACTGTAATAGTTTTTTAAAAGCTAATCAAAGATCTGTCCTAAAATTCATCAAGCCCAGATGGTTTTATGGGTGTGTTCTATTAACCATCAATAAACAGTTATCTTGATAATTTGAATATTCTGAAGTGTGGGGAAACCCAGAATTTTCCAAAATCATTCTATATAAGGTCGGCACAACCTTGTACCAAAGCTGAATGGGAACTCCACCATCCCCTAAAAAGGAAAAAGAAAATAATTTTATTTATTAATATGGATAAAATAAACCCCACCTTAACATAAATAAGTGATTGCAATCCAGCAATACATTTGTATAAAAGAATATACATTAACCAAATGGAGGTTGTTTGGAGTATATGAAGTGTTCTAGTTAACAGTGGCATTTCAATTCAGCAAAAGAGGAATAGACTTTTCAGAATTGGTGATGGGACCTTTGTCAGATCCTTACTTTACCCTATGCATATAAATATAATTTCTGGATGAACTGATAATCTAAACAACAACAAAGCTATAAATTACTAGAACATTCAGGGAACTACTCTGGGGAAGGAAGTCTCCCTAAGTAATATAGGAAATCTACAAGCCGTCAAAGATAAGACTTCAGATTTGATTGCACAAACCTGAAACTCTTTCAGAAGAAAAAAACCTCATGAACAGTATATAGTTATTACAATACCCATGGAAACACTAAATGGCAAAGGCAAATTAAAGATCAAGAAAATTGATCATTCTCCCTGAATTTGACTTTAAAAATTGGGGATAGGGGGTCATAGAAAACACAAATGAATATCAGAAATGGAAAGCAGGTACAGAACAGTATCAGAAAAGATGAAAAATAATTATAAGACAAATATCTATCTATAATATTTGTATACTTGAGACAGAAATTTTGAAAACATAAACGAGATGAACAATTTTCTAGAAAAATACAAATTAAAATTGGCTCAAGAAGTCAGATAAATAAGGTGATTGAATCTAGATAAAAATTCAGGTTGTCTCTGGAGACCTGACCAGTTAGGGAGGGCACTGCAAGGCGCGGGCGGAGGGGGGCACTTACTTTCACATATAAGGCCGTGTGCTCTCAATCCTATACAACCATCATGAACTACTTTATACAAAGGAAACCGAAGTTGTTGGCGACTGACTCTACGGGAAACCCCGGGAATAGCTGGGAGCTGGGATAAAGTCCCACATGCGCCCATGGAAGCCGGCCCTGGAGATCAGACTGCCTGGGATTTCACCAGCACCTCTTCTCCCTCCTTCTAGCCCTGTGCACAGACACCCTGAGACCGTAGGCGCGCATGAAGGAAGCCTGAGGAAGGCAGAGCCGCAGAAGACCTAAGGAGACACGAGTTCGAGTCCTGACACGGGCGGAGACCCGCGGTGTCAGGCTTTGGGAGCCTCCCCTCGCTGCTCCGGACCTCTGAGGCTCTAGGAGGCTCCACCTAGGCTGTGTCGCCCGCATGACCCCAGACAGGCGCGGGCGAGGGGGCGGGGCTGCGGGAGCCTCCTCCGGCTGCAGGTAGGCGCCTCCCCGCCGCGCCCCCTCCTCCCCGCTTTGGCTCGCACACCCACACAGCCCTCTCCAGGCGCGGCCGAGAGCTGCTCCCGGGCGCCCGCGGGCAACAGCGCCTCGCCAGCCGGCCGCGACAGCCAGCCCCGGACCAAGTTCGCGGGAGACCTGCGAACCGGCGGCTCGCGCCCGGGGGCAATTCTTCTCCTTCTTTTCCGCGTCTTGCTTTCTCGTTAAAAATAAGCAAAGCAAAGAAGCAAAAACTCCCCAGTTCCCACTGCAACTTGGAGGAGCAGGGAGTGACTATGGAAGGAACTGACGCAGAGGTTTTATTTATGAACATTGAAGAAGTTCTGGGCAAGTGACTCAACAGGACCTGCGAGGCCCGAGAGTCGCCCCCTTGTCAGCGCTGGTGCAGCCTGGCAGCGTCCTCTGGCAGTCAAGCCGCAGCCCGCAGCCAGCAGGCGGGGGCGGGGCGCCCCCCGACTTGGTGTGGGAATAATGACCCTACCGATGGCCTGGGCCCAGGTGGTCGCGCTCGGTGATCTTCCCCACCAGGTAAGGGCACCCCCAGGGGTCACCATTGGTCACCTGATGGGACCTCCAGCTCCCAAGAAGTGAGTCCATCCTGTGTAGTCGCAGGCAGGAGTGGGAGAACTCGCAGGAGCGCGCCTGCTTTTATCACAGGAAATCGGAGGAGACAGGAATGGAAAGCGGATCTAACATTTTTTATTTTTGCATTGATGCGTGGGGATGAGATGCGTAGGGGCCTGGATTTTTGTAGGAGGTGGTTGCGGAGCGAGGATGGGTGATAGGTGTCTGAATTTTTGCAGGGACTGAAGGGGGAGCCAAGTCTTACATTTTTGCAGACACCTGTGACGAATGGGTGATGAGAGGTACGTTCCTGAAAACGTACACGAAATTTTAAGAGTATGCATCTAAGCATTGACGAGAAACGGTGGGAGAAGCACTTACCGCCCTGGTTTCACCTGACCCCGGTGCTCGGCCTTCTGGAAGATGCCCACAGACACTGGCAGCTATGGACGCCGGCGCGCCCTGCAGGCGCAGCCGGAGCCCCCGGAGGTCAGCACCTCGGACAGAGCCTGGCCCGGCGGCTGGAGGCGGCACTCAGCCCCGCCGCCCTCTCCTTTGCCCCGGGCCAGCCGGTCTCTGTCCAGGGCGGCGACGTCACGCAGCTCAGTTCTGTGTGAGAAAGGGCTCTCGGATTGCAAAAGCTAAAGTAGAATTCAATTTCTGATATCCTTCTGACTGCTTCCCGTGACTGCAGAAGGAAGAGGCGGAGTATAAAGACATCCCCTGAGCTTCCACGAATACTGTAGCAGAACGATGTCGCCCCACTGGGTTGTGGAAGGTGAACCCAAACTTCTTTAAAAATCTAACATTTATTAGGTGCTAGCCATGTGTCAAGTCCCGTGCTAAGCGGTCTACGCGGGTTGTTTTATTGTTACGGTACACCACAAATGTGTGTATTGTTATTATCCCCATTTTACAGATGAGAAAACCGAAGCAAGAGAGGCGAAATAAGCTGCCCGCAAATAGCATGGCTGTGTTCTTTAACTTCACAACAGCTTGTAGTAGTGGAAAGATGTGCTTGAGCGGAATTCTCTCCGCCAAACAACTCTGAACTTGGAATAAGATGAAGATAGTTTGAATCTGAGTGCACCTTTTACAAATTTATGCCCTCAGACAAAATAATTAGGGGTCTGAACTTCAGATTTTAGGTATCTGTAAAATCAGGATAATAAAGCTTTCCTTGCAAAAGTGTAGGGAGGGGGTGGTTGAGGAGATTGTATGGAAAGATGCAGCAAACTGCGAACTGTAGTTTGGTGGTGGGGACTGGGAAGGAAGCAGCAGGTAACCAGGAGGAGAGGAGTGGTAACGGTGACTAAGGCACCTCCAAGGGGGGGAGGCACACGGGAGGGCTCACGCCTAGGAATTCTGATTGAGCTTAATTCAGTGTAATAATCCTTTGAGTATTCTGTGGGACTTTATAGAGAATGCTTACATACTGCCTTTCATTTGGTCCCTACATCTGTTCTGTAAATTGGGTAGAACTGAGGTAATGCTACTCATTTTGCAGAATGACACTTGCATTGGGTACTTTGGAACAGAGTTGGGATGGGAATCCAGATCTCCTGTCTCTATCTCTTTGGTGCACCCTCATGAACTTGGATTATGGAGCAATTACAACATTAAAATATATTTAGCAAGTATTATGAATATGTGAAATTGATTTTTAAAAACCATTTGACTTAACAGAAGCAATAACTTCATATGGATCAACCTAATAAGGGTTTTTTGATTATATCCTGTTTGGTTCCATAAAGAATTTGAGGCCATTTATAAAAAGCCACAAGATTAAGAAAATAGAAGAGAAACAAGATTAACACCACAGCCAGAAAAAAATTATATATATATATATATGAGAAAGATGGTTCTAGAAACTTGCTCTGTGTCACTTAAAGTAAGTAAGTGTAAATAAATATTCAAGCTCCCTCAGACTGGGGGGGGGGTGTCTGAGGAACTTTACGGAAATCTGTAGACCCTTTTCTTTTGCATAATGTAGTCCTTCAACCCTTTGAGAGCTCCTCACTGTTCTAAACAAGGGAAATTTAATGAAATCCAATTTCAATGTGACTCAGGGAGGGGAGGATAAAGTGAATGGCTTGTATTTGCGCTGAAGTAATTGTTAGTTCCATAATTTATAATGGTTCACATAAGCATACTTTAAAGTTTACAAAAAGGACTTCTATGTCTACTAGCTTATTTGGGGCTTCCAAACACTCTGAACAGGTAAACAGCTGAGAAGTGACATGAAGCACAAAGCCACAGCATTATGACTTATATTTCACACATTTTACTTTTGTACACAAATCTACATCCTACATAGGCCAGGTAAGTAACTTGGAATGTGTGAATTTGCAGCTGTAAGACTTCAGAGAATGGCAAGGACTTTCAAACTCAGCAACAAATAATTCATCTTGAAATATTCAAATAAATCCCCCTCCCCCCAAAAAACTCTTTACCAAAGACTACATGACTATGTGTCACATTGGCTGTTAGGTCTTTATATATAGTCTTGGTCTGTACTACTCAGGTCAAAGATCTGGGAAGACACATGAGTGAAGGGGAGGATTGGTTTATGAACATGGGGGCATACAGAGAGACAAAGGGCTAAATCCTTGTTTCTAGACTTCCTTTTGCTAATCTGAGAAAGGATGACAAGATGACTGCTTAAAAAATGTAAGACATTTGATCACGTGTGGTGGCTCACACCTGTAATCCTAGCACTCTTGGAGTCTGAGGTGGGTAAATTGCTTGAGCTCAGGAGTTTGAGACCAGCCAAAGCAAGAGCAAGACCCTGTCTCTAAAAAACTTGTGGCAGGGGCCTGTAGTCCCAGCTACTTGGGAGGCTGAGGCAAGAGGATTGCTTGAGCTCAAGAGTTTGAGGTTGCTGTGCCACAGCATTCTACCCAAGGGTGACAGAGTGAGACTCTGCCAACAAAACAAAACAAAACAAATTGTAAGAGAGACTTTACCTAACAAATACAATCAGTGTAATCTGGGTTCTTGTACCCTCAATGAATCCCCAACAATAAAAACAAAACAAAACAAACAAAAAACTATGACTTTGTTTTGCAGACAATAAAACATCAAAGGACTTCAGGAAAAGATGGCAAACATTTCCATTCACCTCCTGTTTTCATGAGAGAAGGCATCATTTTCATTTTTGGATGTTGTAATGTTTTAGTCTTTAGCATTTCTTTTCCAGCCTCTGTGCCACTGGAAGGTATGTTATTCTCCATTATAGCAGAGATGAGTTAGACAGACAGCAGCCCAGATAGGAAAAAGAGGGGGGTGACTGTGGGAGTTGAAGCACAATAGGGTCGGAACTGGGCTAGTTGTGCTCACTTCGCAGTTTACTCTTCTTCTGAAACACAGAGAAAAAAAACAGAACAACACTTTGGGGCTTCTCATTTTTTGAGATTAAAAAATAGGGTGCCCAGAGCAGACAAACTGGATGGGATTTTAGCATTTGGGGGATATGTCAGCCATTTTCAATCATAATTGCTTTGTTTCCTTCCAACAAGCTTAGAGACACTATTAACTTGTCTAATCTTCCCAGTATGAGGTGTTCTCAATGCCTATTCTCTGCGATATACAATAGGAGATACAATTTCAAATTAAAATAATTAGATTTTGGTTGACCCTCGCTTCCAATGGGTAAAATTCAGGTCCACCTTTCAAACTTCTCTCCAGCTTGGTTCTTCCTGTGTCTCCCTGCTGTGTGTGGTGTTCTGGTCCTCTTTGTTTCTTGGAGGCTCCTTGGTGACCTCCCAGCCTGCCAATCTGTTTGCCACAGTGTGGCCAATGACCATGTCACTCTCTTCTTTAGAACTCTTTCCTGGCTTCCTATTTCCACATAGTGAACATCAGCCTTCAGGGAAAGGCCACAGGAACTTTGACTTTGATCTCTGTAGATAGACCTCCCCATATTTTCTTGTTTCAGCCGTGCCCCCCCCCCCACTCCCACCAGGATGACACGCAAACCAAAAAGTTCTTGAAATGTCTGTGCTAGGCTACCTTTTGGGCTTGTAGACACTCCTAAGTGTCAGGCCCTCCCCTTTTTGGGTCAACAAAATTCCAGGCATTTTCTTTCCAGGAGCCAGCTCACTTCTGTTCTCCTGTGACTCCTTCCCTAACCTGCGCCCCAGCCCCTTGTGGCTCTTGTGTCTCCCCACTTTACGTGTGTCCTCCATTCTGACACTTAATATATTGTACTACAATTATTTCATGTAGAGGCTAAGAGCATGGTCTTTGGAGTTAGACTGCCTGGATTTGAATTCCAGCTCCTCAACATACTGGTGATCTGGGTATGGCCTGGGTGATCTGGGGTAACTTTTCCTCCCTGAGACTCAGTTTCATTTTTAATAAAATGTGGATAATAATACTATCTCCCTCATAGTATTGCTGTGAGGAGTTGATAACATAATGTGTATAGTATCCAGCATGTTGTTTGGCACATGGCAAGCATGCCATGAATTTTTATTATTATTAAAATACACATTTTCCTTTCCTCTAGATTGTAAATACCTTAGCAGCTGTTTCTTTATCTTTCTCATGATCTTTAGATGTATCTCTCTTTAACACCTAGCATGGAGTAGGATAGTTGATATTGGTTTGATGATGAATAAAGGCAGGAGCAAGCAAGGCCAGTGTTCTAGTCAAGATTCACTTGGAATAAAAAATAGAAATTAATTCAAACTACCATAAAGAAAAGTTTGCTAATTTATTCAAAGGCTTCTAGGGTGTTTACTGACTCTAAAGGCAGCTGAAATTCAGGAGAGAGTGAGGAACTCTCTCTCCATCTCTCCTCTCCACTCTCAGTGTGTTTACTTCATTTCTCTCCCGCTGCACATTGTCTTTTCTGCTTCTCAGCATGTTTGTCTAGTCCATAATGCAGCCTTACAATTCCCAACACTTCAATTTGTATAAATAGCTCATGATAACTGGGCGTCTTGCAGTCGCAATCTCAAATTCCACCCGAGGTGGAGTCGGCCACACATGTGTGGCAGATCATGGACTATAAACTCATCAGCCCCTCTGTGTGGGGGGACAAAAATTAGGAAGAAGGGAAATCTCCAAAGAGTCACCTGCTGATTTCTGCATGGCCATGGGCAAGCCACTTTTTCACTCTTGGCTTTGGTTTCTTCATCTGTGAAATGGGGGAGAAGGGTACATTTTACAGCTCAAGGAAGGCAGTTGGCATCAGTCCGGGGCAAAAGCATACACATTACTAGTTGATTTAGTTGTAAAGTCCTGGGAAGTAGGAATGAAGGAAAATGAAAAGTGAGAGAAGGAAGGGGAAAGAGCAAATACAAGGGGCTTTGTTACCCAGAGCCAGGCACAGCTTCACAAATACAAGTGTACTGATTGCTCAGTCATGTGGAATTTGCATAATCTGTTGTACCTTGGAAAAGGTGGGTGAAGAGGAGAGTTTATCTAACACCTACTCATCAACCTCTGTTCTACAATTGTTAACTTCCCCACACTTCAGTGTTGAGTGATCTGCTGTCTCCAGGCAGCTGCTGGAGAAGATCAGGCCAGGGTCAGTTTCTCCTGGTTAGCTGAAACCATCTAGTGACAGCAGCAGCAGTGACCTGACTCTAAGAGTGTGGGAAAGGTGTGGCCTTTACTAAGTCCACTCAAGTGATAAAGTAGGGTGAGTGGCCAATGCTCAGGAACAGGGGAAGTGGACACGGATAAGGACATCTGGGATGAGGCATGAAGTGAGTCTGGTGTAAATTGTTAGGCCATTGTCAACCGGCCATGTAAGCTACAGTGTTTTAAATCTGGCATTCTTGAAATGAAAAGAGTAAGATAAATGCTGCCTGCCAACGGTTACTGTTAGCCAGGCACATTTCATCTGGGTTATAAGAGTGAGGTAAAGGCCTGATTCTGTCCTCAAAGGTCTCACATTGTCATCATTTAAAGAATTTCAATTGGGAGGCCCACAGTGGGAAAAGGTCATAGTCAACTTACAAAATAACTCACTGCACACATAGAATGTTTTATGATACCTATGGGTGGGCTAGATATTACAGGCCACAGAAAAAAACTTGGCTGCCTTGCCTCCAACCTGCTCCCTTCTTGGACTCTGTGGCAAGGTTGATTAGGGACAAGGCCTGAGCGTCTGGGAAGAAGTAGCCACTGATTCCAAGTGAAAGGGGAAAGGTGGTCTCCTAGATATGCCATTTTCTTCTTCCCTTTCTTTCTTCTCTGCCTCCTTCTTTTCTTCTTGGCTTCCCTTCTTGCCTATCTCTCTCTTTCCCTTGATTGAGGTAGACAAGAGGTATGTGATTTTCACTACACACGATATAAAAGGTAACACAATCATTCATTTTTCCTCCTTCCCACCTTCCTTTCCTCCATTTTTTCCTGCATCTTGCTTTCCGATTATCTATCACCCAGCTGACAATGGGAAAAGGCAGTTTTCCGGCCTCGAGGAGCTCAGAGTCCTGTGGAGGAGGCTGACCCAGAGAATTAACAGGATCAATACTCTAATAAAGAAAGTTGCAAGGTCTTAAGGAACCCAGAGGATGCAGCCTCCAGCTTTTTCTTTTGGTGTGTTGTGTTGTGTATGTGTGCCCATGTGTAAGAGAGGAGGAGGGAATGCGAAGATGCTGTGTTGCTACACAGGATACAAACATACTGCAACTTCTTTGTTCTTCTTGGTGGGTTGTTTCTGGTTTTCATCTTTTACGAATAGTACCCCTCATGCCCTTTGGTACACATATTAATTAATAATCAATTGCTATAAACAAAAATAAGTGGTTTAACACAATAATTATTTATTTGCTCATATTTGTGCAACGTGGCTCCTGCTCTGGGTATTGTCATGTGGGTCCCCTCACGCAGTTGCAGCCACCAGGGGTTGGGTCTACCTGGACAGTCTCACATTCCACAGGTTAGCTGGGCTATCAGCTGAAACTCCAAGTGCCCTTCTTGGTAGGTTAGCCCAGACTTCCTTACTGAGAAGCTGGGTTCCAAGAGAGCAAACTTGGAAGTGGTAAGATCTATTGAGGCTTTGCCTCAAAAGTCACATAAAGTTACTGTTGCCACATTTTATTAGGCAAAGAAAATCACAAGGCTGCCTCCTCTTGTACAGACCAGGATAGAAGTATTCTGTGGCCATGTTTTACAAATTGCCACAGCTATAAGCCCAGGCATGGTATACTGGGTCAGAATGTAAGCTGCAGTTGAGTTTAGGGGTACCAATTTATACTCTTAACAGGTTCCTGTTGCTTCTCATTTCAGTCCTTCTTGGTGTTGCCAGTCTGTCTAACTTCAGCCCTTCTGGTGTGGGCTGAATTTTCACTGTGCTTTAATTTCACTTTCCTTGAGTGCTAATGAAGCCAAGTATCTATTTATGTGCTTACTGGTCATTTGGTGTATTCTCTTTGGGAGGAAGTGATTTGTGGGAGTTCTTTATATAGTCTGGGCATGAGTCATTTACCCAGCTCTTCCTCTATGATCTTGAGTGATTTTCCTCTTGATTACAAAGGAAGTAACATTTGAGCTGAAGTTTGGGGGATGATGAATAATTAAAGAAGAGCAGGGAGGCCTTAGAGATAGAAATGTCAACAGTGCCAAGAGGAAAGAAATAAAAAATGCTGCATTGAGGAAATGATGAGATTTCAAAGTAGATAGAACGTGAAATTGAGAGTAGCAGAGGCTGATGCTGGAGAGTTGAGTTGGTGCCAAGAGATGAAGGATCCCTCAATGGAATGGAAAGAAGTGTGATTTCACTAGACACTCCTTTTTGTTTATTTAGTCCTTGGAAATTCTGCTTTGAGTCTCCAGAGGTTGGAGACTGGTCAGCTCACGATGCATTGGACTTTAACACAACAATCATTGGGGGTGATGAAGGGGAAAGAAGAGAGAGAAAGACCATCTCTCTCTCTCTCTCTCTCTCTCTCTCTCTCTCTCTCTCTCTCCAGTAAAAGATTGAAGGAGAAAGAAGTAAGGAATAGAGGGACAGAAACAGAGATCAATATATGTAGCACAGTGTCAAGCTGGGAGCGGTGGTTCATGCCTGTAATCCTTGCACTCTGGGAGGATGAGGCAGGTAGATAGCCTAAGCTCCCAGGTCCAAACCAGCCTGAGCAAGAGCAAGACCCCAACTCTAAAAATAGCCAGGCATTGTGGAGGGCACCTGTAGTCCCAACTACTTGAGAGCCTGAGACAAGAGAATCACTTGAGCCCGAGAGTTTGAGGTTGCTATGAGTTGTGACTCCACGACACTCTACTGAGGGTGACAAAGTGAGACTCTGTCTCAAAAAAAAAAAAAAAAAAGAAAGAAAAAGAAAAAAAAATTAACACAGTGTCCTCAGATTGTAGTAGTTTTGCAGAAATTCTAGTAGAAACACATAACCACAATTACAACAAGATCAGACACCTGTGTTATCAGAAAAATGCCTTTGAATAAGTGAAAAATGATCAGAAGCAGAAAGGTGCACTCTGGACTGTTAATCAGAGGGGACTGGCTTCAAGAATGTGTGAGAAGTGTGGAGAGGAGCCTTCTTCCTTGTTATATACTTATGGGTGGTTTGGGCTTTTTTAATATCAAGTGTCTATTCGTACATTAAGATTTTTAAAGATTTTTAAAGATACATCCATCTTACAAATTCAACCAAGAAAAACTTTTGCCTCCCGATTTAATTGAAGAATTTAAATCAATAAATAACTGTTCAGGCTAATAGAAAAAGAGCAAGAATGACATGAAACAGATGAGGAGGGAACTCAGCAAGTAGCCCACACATGCCATCTTGTAGCAGAAGCCTGGCGCCACAAAAAGTCCACGTGGCAAGGCTGTGTTGGCAGAGAGGCGGGCCAGTATGCTGCCCGTGGGCTGGCAGGGCATCAGTGCTGAGCTGACCCCCTTTCCTGATTTGTGCAAGACCTCTCAAGTGACACAGAGGTTGGAGGTTCTGAGTCTGGGAATTGAGGAACTGACACAGGGAGAGAACAAACAGAAAATAAGGATTTGACAAAGCTCTGCTGAGAAAGCTTTGGTTTGAGCTTGATTTCCTAAAATTTGTGAACAAAAGCACAATTTTCTCCTTTCTCTGCTTCCTGCCAGTTCAATGAGAAGGAAAGATACAGCATGGCGTTATTCAAGCTCTTCTGAGCAAGGAGTGTAGGAATTCTGACATCTGTGGGGAAAGTGAGGACTGCAACCTGGGACACAATAGCCCGGTTGGTTTGGTTTTACATTTTCTTTTCTCTTTCCCCCCCATTGTAATAGTGATGCATATTTATTTTGAGAATACAGCAAAAAGAAGAAAATGAAACCATTCCCAATTCCATTATCCAGAATAAATACAAATATTTTGGCATATTTCTTACTAGTTTTTTGATGAGCACCACTAACAGCATCACATTTATCAGGTAACCTGTTCATTATGTTGGAATCACTGCTAAATGCTGAGGGTACAGCAGGAAATAAGGCAGATAAAATCCCTGCACCTTTATTTGAGACAGCCTCACTCTGCCGTCCACGCTAGAGTGCCATGGCATCAGCCTGGTTCACAGCAACCTCAAACTTCTGAGCTCAAGCAATCCTCTGACTCAGCCTTCTGAGTAGCTGGGACTATAGGTACCCACTGCAATGATGGCTAATTTTTCTATTTTTAGTAGAGCTTTCCCCTTTTGTACAGGAACTTAGAAATGTAGAAACATTTGTGGTAAATATTGTGCTGTCAACACTTTAGTATCTTGCATTTAAAAATATTTACTATACACTAGGTGTTATTTTAACTGCTTTTCATGTGGGTAAGTGATTGACACAGAGTATCTTATGCAATCTTCACAGTGACTCTATGAAGCAGGTTACTACTATCACTCCCAACACACATTACAGAGGAAGAAATTAAGCCAGAGATGTTAGTTAACTTAGCCAAGATGATATAACTTGGAATTAGACTGGGATATGACTGTCCTCAGTCCCTGTGATAACCATGCTGCCCAGATCACCTATAGAGTATATATGTATGACATTTTCCCATCTTCTCCCCTTGCTAGGTCTGACTGCCATTGTGGCTGAAAGAGTCTAAACTGGAGCCAGTATGATGGATGATGACACGGAGCTGAGGACTGATGGCAACTCGCTTTTAAAGGCTGTGTGGCTAGGGAGGCTCCGGCTGACCAGACTGCTCCTGGAAGGGGGAGCTTATATCAACGAAAGCAATGACAAGGGTGAAACAGCTCTCATGGTGGCATGCATCACCAAACATGTGGACCAGCAAAGCATCAGCAAGACCAAGATGGTGAAATACCTTTTGGACAACAGGGCAGACCCCAACATCCAGGATAAGTCTGGCAAGACTGCGCTCATCCATGCTTGTATCAGAAGAGCTGGGGGAGAGGTGGTCTCCTTATTGCTAGAGAATGGAGCAGATCCCAGCCTTGAGGACCGCACTGGGGCTTCAGCTCTGGTTTATGCAATAAATGCGGATGACAAGGATGCTTTGAAACATCTCCTTGATGCCTGTAAAGCCAAAGGGAAGGAGGTTATTATTATAACAACAGACAAATCATCTGCGGGAACCAAAACCACCAAACAGTATCTTAATGTCCCCCCATCACCCAAAGTGGAAGACAGACAGTCACCTCCATGGTGTGCGTCCCCCTCTGATGTTGAGCTGAAGGCTCCAGGCCTGGGCTTTCCATCCAGTGAGAAGGAAGATGATTTCTTCAGCCTCCAAACAGGGCATCCAAGTGGTTGCAATGCCCCCAAGGCTCTTAATGAGCCTGGATCACCCACCAGGAAAGTCAGTGGTCTCAAAAGGGCCCGTCTGCCCCAACTGAAGAGGCTCCAATCTGAGCCCTGGGGCCTGATTGCTCCCTCAGTGCTGGCAGCCTCAGCACGCCAGGATGAGACCCATAGCCCCAGCACAGACAAAGAGGTTCTCAAAAGCATCAGTGATGTGTCCTTCACTAAGAGGAGGCCTCTCTCCAGAGCCAACAGTATTGATAGCAAAGACCCTACCCTCTTCCCTACGGTCATGGAGCAGGTTCTGAAGATTCCAGCCTCTTCAGCACCAGCATCCTGGAAGGCAGCCTATGAGAAAGGCCAGGCCCCTCACCCACGTCTGGCCAGAAGAGGAACTCTCCCTGCTGACCAAGAGAAGGGTGGCGCGGGCCCATTGGGACCCTCTGCTCTCAAACAGCTGGAAAATGACCTCTATGATTTAGATTTACAGCCAGGGGCTGACCCACCCAACTCCATTTCCCTTGAATCTGGCAAAGGACCCTTAGACAGAAAGAAGCTCAACAGCTCCCACTTGGCTCTTTTCCGTGGCTCTCGGGAGTCCCTGGACACTGTGCCCAGCACATCCCCCAGCTCAGCACGCCAAAGGCCACCGCATCTTCTAGAAAGACGAGGCTCTGGAACTCTACTCCTAGACCGTCTCTCTCATGCTCGGCCTGGCTTCCTTCCTCCTTTAAATGTGAATCTGAACCCACCTATCCCAGATATCAGATCTAGCTGCAAACCTTCCTCCCCCCTTGCTAATGGCTTAAAATCAAAGGTTCCTGTCGCTCCAAGTTCACCAAAGAGAGTTGATTTGAGAAGTAAAAAGAAGCTCCTCAGAAGGCATTCTATGCAAATTGAACAGATGAAGCAGCTGTCGGACTTTGAAGAAATCATGACCTAGGAGCTTCTAGAAAGGCATTGTTTAATTTTTTTATTTTAATTTTTATTATTATTTTTTAAATCTATGAAGGGACCATGATCTCTAGACCAACAGAGCCGTGTGGATTCTCTGCTTCCCATTCATGCATTAATGTTGGGTACGTGGCCACTTCAGAAGCCCTGGAAGCAGGATGCCACTTCACTTCTGAAGTAATCCCTGAGCTTTTATAGTTCTATTGAAAATAGTTCAGGATAATTGGGCTTTGGAGATAAATTTTTAAAAATTCATTAAAGGACGAAAACCTTTGGCATCTGAAGGTAATACAGCAAGTACAATGATCTAGGCTGTGACCACCAGTAATTTTCTATCAAACAGAAAACAAGAAATTAAATCACAAGAAGGTATTTGGAGTATGTCATTTTTAATAGATCTACAAAGTGCCTACATAGAAAATGAGGCTTTAACATTTTTTAGAATATGCAAAATCTCAAAAAACAAACAAACAAACAAAAAAACCCAGCCCCTCAGCAAGTAAATATGAGTATCTGGGTTCTGTATGATGGGATAGACAAAGAAATCCCTCATCAAAGTAGTTTTGACTTGTGGGCCCTGCTTTTGTGTCAGCATAAGGCCATGCATGGTATGGTTGAGATGGTCCAGCTCTCCAGTAATATACTTTGTTCACATACTAATTTGTATGTATTGAGCACCCAGATATCACATTTACATGTGTTGTGGTAGTGGGCACCTTAGAGATGAATCTTGCCCCAGAAGTGAAATGTTCTTCAGACTCCCACCCTTACATAGGCTCTGTGTTGAAATCTTGTGAAAAACAGTCAAGGTTAACTAATTTAGAGTTGGACTTGACACAAATACAGAATAGACCCATAAGAAGCATTTCTTGATTATTCTTAAAACTCTATGAAATCTGCCAAAACCAGAATGACAAATGATGGTGGAATGTGCATAGACTAAAAGGTATAGAGGACAGTTTCCAGGTTAAAAGCAGTGGGAACCATTTTACTTTGCAGCCTGAAAATTTTAGGGAATGCAAGCTGTCATTTCCCCTTCAGTTATCTAGGTAATCTGAGAAAAATCTAATTTCTTCTCTGCCTGAATTATCTAGATGATGGGAGATGCATAGAGATAACCTACACAATCCTTTTAAGCTACTCTGAACAAACCCAAAAAGGAAAGAAGAGGCTCTGTATTATGTAGCCACATTTTAGAAGAATACATTTGTGGATATTTTCCCATTTATTTTTCCTCTCACATTAATGAGACAAATTTGTTCTGTGATTAAGTCCAGTAGTTCCTGGGGATAGCACACACAGGGAAGTGTAAAGACTGTGTCTGACAGGTTTGTTTGGGTTCTTGTTTCATCATTTACCAGATATATGACTTTGAGAAGGTAGCTTAATTTCTCCGAGTCTCTGTTTCCTCATCTATGAAATGGAATTAGTAATGCTTTTTCTTGCAAAGTAGTAGTGTGGATTAAAGAATGCAGTGTATGAAAGTGCCTGGGGCGGGCAGAAGTCGGGTAAGAGGTGGCCAATTTTATTTCTTGAGACCTCTGAAGCAATATCTAAGCCAAAGAATATACACAAAATGGAATAAATTCTAGCTAAAAATTCAAGTATCTCCTTGAGATACTGCTGATTTTACAAATATTGATCTCTAAACTCATTTATAAAGTAAAAAAAAAAAAAAACCTGCCATGTAAGCTCTACATATTACACCATCTCTATAAATGATATTATTAGAAATCAAACAAAAGTGACAAAGATGGTTATAAACAAACAAAATGCTTATTTTTAAGTGATTCCTTTAGGGCAGGCTTTTTCAACCTCAGTCCTATTGACATTTAGGGCTGGGTAGTTCTTTGGTGTTGGACGTTTAGCAGCACCTCTGGCCTCCACCCACTAGATGGCAGTAACATCTTCCCCTCAGTCCTGACAACCAAAAATGTCTCCAGACATGGCCAGACGTCTCCTGGGGGCCATATCATCTCAGATGTTCTCCACTGGGCTAGCACTATTTTGTACAAGGTAGAAATACATCAAGAACAAGAAAGTCACATGGAGGTGTAGACGCTGGTTGGCCAGCCAGACTCTCCCAGTAACTTAACAATTCAGGTTGTGCTTTGGTAAGGTGACTAATCAATGCTAGCTCCAGTCTTTAGGATTCTTGGCAAACACACGCAAATTTGAGTGCTGATGGTCTCATAATTTGCAGGAAGGGAAGAAGATGGGATGAAAAGCACATAAACTAGAGAAAATCTACAGCTCATTAACTTGGTTTGGTGCAGATTACCTTACACTTTTCAGAACCATTTAATCATCAACAGTTCTTACTAAGTAGATGTGATCACGGGCAAAGAAACAACTCCTCAGTGCATTCAAGACAGAATCCTACACACAGCCATTGTTCTCAGCAACTGACTAAATGCACACATGTGTGCATGGACACGCACTCCACACATTTTAAGTACTTTTCCCCCAACTGTTGTTCATGTCGGTTAAAACTAACTTCTCCTAGTAGTACTAGCTGTGGAGGTAGCAAGGCACTGCATAGGAACACTTTTTAAAAACCTTTAGCTAAGATTTGGAAGCCTAATATATCCTAAGTAGTGAATGTGGCACACTTATAGTAATTAGCTAGGAGAAAACATCAAACAGGATGAGCCTTTCATTCAAGATAGCTGGTGCACTGCATAAATGTGTCACATCAGGCACTCTCATGCCATGCATTGCCTGCACAAGTCATCCATGACCTCCGCAGTGGCCTTTCACTAGACAGTCATCAGGGTAGTCCCTTATCATTGTCATCACTCCCTGACAATGCATCAGCTGGATTAGACTGTTCTAAACTACTACAATGACCAAAATACTTTACCATGAGTTATGCATAAATAAGCAGTTTTGTTTATGCCAGTGAACTTCACAAAAATGTGTTTTCAAAAGCATATTTTAGATTCAAACATGCTTTCTAGATCAGAGGTTAGCTCGTCCTTTTGGGATCCCAGAGTCACTATAACATGTAAGTTAGCTGCAAACTATAGTTTCATAATTCATCTACTTAAGATTCTCTGGACTCTTTATCAAAATATATGACAGATTGTGAGCTTAAAATTTAAAGTCTGGAACTTTAATTTAATTTCTAGACATTCCAAAACAATTTTTTTTTTTTTTTTTAACAAAAAAGCCCATCGTCAATTCCCTTAGAATTCATCAGACGGTCCCTTGCAAACACAGTTTGGGTCTGACCTTCTCCTATGCGTGTGTTGGTGTTTCCGATGTGCTGTGTGCTGCTTTGCCTGGTTCTCTACAGTGTTACATTCTAGTCTCAAGCTGACAATGTGCTCAAAGATGTATTACGATCAACGTCCATACTGAAATGGTCTGGATATTTATAATAGCCAATAAAAAATACATTGCAATCCTTCAACAGTATTTTCCAGTTTTCTCAGTGAAATCTCAATTATAGATATTACTTTTTACTTATGATGAGTTTGACATGACTGCCTAATTAGAAAACATCTAATTTTATGTCCATATAATGAAAAAAATTAAATCTGAATTACACAAGTCTGGGCTCTCTCTCTCGGTTTATAATAACCATGCACAATGAATGAGAAGGTGCATTACCACTGCCAGAGGTGAGTTTCTCTACTTCCTCCCTGCTACTCAGGTTTCCCCAGGGCCATGGACTATTTGCTAGTAGTAGGAACTTATTGTTGGTGGCTGGATATCCTTCCTTGGGCCCTACTTCTAATGTCCATGAGTATTAATATAAATCAATTTCCATTAGTTCTCATTCAGGGGCAAGGCAGCAAGCAACAATGAACTAGCTGGAGGGTCTCATTGGTCTTTTAAACTCCTGTGCTGTGCTGCAAATTGTACCCAGATCCCCATCCTCAGGCAGTTCTGCACTTCACTTCACCTTTAGATTCTCCCCTAGACTACTAAAATGAAGTAAGTTAAAAAAAAAAGAAAAGAAAAGAAAAGAAAAAAACAAAGGACTGGCTCCAGCATGTCTTTCCTCTAACTTCTATCTTTAGGAAAGACATGAAAATATTGTTTCTAAATATTTTGAGGAGGGATTATAAGGAGGAGAAGAACGTGGTGGGGAAGGTGGGAGACACAATGGGGGTCAGGCCAAAGTGGCCAACCTTTGAGGAGACAGCAAATTCCCAAGATTGATAAAAAACTTAGATGCTTGATGTCCCTTGAATATAGCTCTCTCCTTTTTGGAAGAAAACCTTAAAGAGGCTCATGGTACATCTTGGTAGGCTGGGCCTGGGTCAAGCATGGAAGACATCTGAGTCATCTGCTTTGAAGAAAACATTCAGGATAGGTATTGAACACATCAGCATGGTTATGAATGAATATAAAGATACAAGCACTTCCTGACCTGCATGTTGGGTGTTGAGGTGGTGGGGGGCGGTGGGGGTGGGGGCGGGGAGTGCTAATGCAACCATATACAAACCCTTTCACATCTTCCTCCTCCTCCTGTCCTCCTAAGACACAGGGATCTGGCTAGCCCACCCCCTGACAAGTTCCTGCTACAAGACCCTAACTTTCCAAACAAGCTGTGAAATGTGTCCACCCCCTAGAGCCCCATATAAAAGGGGTCTCTAACTGCCCCCAGGTACGGACTCCATCTTTGTACTTCCCAGGTGGGTTATCTCCCCTTTCAATAAAGCTGACCTAAACTTCTCCACTCCCATCAGGGATTCATCTCTGGGTACCATCATGTAAACCTTTCACTGTGAACTGCTGAAGACCTCCACAGAACAGAGAGGGGAGAATTCCACAGTAACTGTGATGGACATTTTTGTCATCATTTTTAAAAGGAGATGGAGCAAAGATCCATTTTAATTTTATTTAGACAAGTAATGAAATGTAGCATTTCTTACATCCAAATGCCATGTAGAGAAATTTGTAGTATTCTGTGTCCTTGAGTCCAGGTTGCAAAACAGCATGCATACAAGTAGGAAAGGTAGGCTCCACATCACACTTTAGTTTGCCTGGGATGGACTTTAAAAATAAGGAATGGATCTCAGGAAATGAAAGCACATTAGTGCCTTACAGTTGTGATAATATCTGATTAGTGCAGCACAGGTAAAAGAGTCTGACAAGTGTCACCTGGACTCCTCGCTTGACAGTGAGTGAGCTTGTAGTTCATTCTAGTGGACTTACTGTGAAGGTGGGTCTTTTGAAATCACAAGGTTAAAATCCTGTGGTGCTCATTGGAGAAGGGGGTAGTTCTTATGCATGAGGATTAGGGGGAAATGGAAGAGAAGAGGAAGGATGAAAGGACAGAAGAGGTTAAGGTCCTGATAATGTGAACCTATCTAAATAAACAGCCTAATGATAGAAGGCCACCTGGGTTTCCCTTCTGGAGTCCTCTGTCTCCTCTGGCAGAGGTCCACATGGCATGATGGGCCCAGAATCATAGATATTACTATCTGGGGCAGAAAATATTTCTCATATGGTGAGAGATAAGGGTTAAATTAATTTTTTTTTTATACATTTAATAAGTATTTAATCCTTATTTATTTATTTATTTATTTGCAGTAGGCATTGTTGGTTGCCTACTCAGTTTGATTCTTCCCTTCTCCTCCTTCTTATCAGATCCTGACTTTGTGCATGTAGCCACCCCTATATCTTTGAGAACCCTTTTGACTCAAGGGAAGCTGACTCCATACCCAGCTCAAAGGAAAGTGCTGATTGATCTGAGTTGCTTGTGGTGATCCCATTCTCCTTACCAGGGCTTGGTTAAGGGATCCAGCATAAACCAATAAGCACATGGCTTTTCCCTTGTCAAGACCTTTGATCCAGAGATTGGTATGTGACCTATGTCAGACCAATTTGACTGAAGGAAAGGACTTTCATCCCCTGACTAAAGGAAAGATTTTGTCTTCCTTTCACTGGACATGACCAAATAAACATGTCTGTTCATTTGTTATGTGGTGTGACGATATTCTTGTGACAAAGGAAAATGGAGTCTAAGAATAAAGCAGAGGAGGGCAGAGTCAGAAGAATGGAGAAAAGGACCTGGGGCCAGATGATGCTGGGACCACATCACCTCTGGACCTTCCATTATGTGAGAACACATTCTTGTGTTGTTTAAACTACTTAAAATAAAAAACATCCTTATATCACTCACTGACTTGAAATGTTATCTTTATAATATGCTAAATTCTTTATTTTAAAATTCTTGAGTCTATTTCTAAACTTCCCCATCCCATCCCATCCCATTCTTTTCATTCTATAATATTCTGTTGAGACATTTGTCTTTCTGTACCAGTATCACAGCACTGTTTTAACTACTGTAGAGTTTTAACTCACTTTCACAAGTCATGGGCCAAGTTCTCTCTCAATTTTCTTCTTTGGACAAATTGTTTCCTAAACAATCATTTTATTAAGTAGTAAAATTATACTGGGGTTATTATTGGGATTCTACAACATTGTTTAGTTATTTTGGTTCTAACTAACATTTTTAAAATACTAAATCTTCTAATATGAATTGTTGCTCTAAAATACAAATCAAATTCATTTTAATCCCTCATAAAGTATTTAGTTTTCTTTATGGAGATTGTATACATTTCTTTTTCATCGTATTTTATATATTTTTGTTGCTATTGTGCATATGACAGTCTTTCTCATACAATCAGTTATCGCTGATAGGTAGCAAAACCAGATTTTTCTTAAAGTGATTACAATAAAAATATTCATGAGATTTTTCATTAAGGATGATGAAAGGAGTTGGGAACAGAGGCTCATACCTGTAATCCCAGTACTCTTGGAGGCCAAGGTGAGAAGATGACTGGAGCTCAGGAGTTTGAGAACAGCCTGAGCAAGATCGAGACCCGTTTCTACTAAAAATAGAAAAATTAGTCAGGCATTGTGGTGGGCACCTGTAGTTCTAGCTGCTCAGGAGGCTCATGAGGAAGGAGAATTGATTGAGGCCCGGAAGTGTGAGGTTGCTGTGAGCTATGATGACACCACAGCACTCTAGCAAGGGCAGCAGAGGGAGATTATGTCTCAAAAAAACAAAACAAACAAATGAAAAACACCCCAAACATAAAAAGAATGAAGAAAGGATTCTATAATTCATATAGGAGAACAAAGAGCTAAGACAATTTTGAAGAATAATAACAAGATTGAGAGGATTATGGTACAAGAAGACAAGATTTTTTAAGTTATAACAATTAAAATAGTGTGATACAATGCAGCAATAGATGAACTGACCCCCTTCCCCCAAACAGAGTAGAGGGCCTAGAACAAGACCTCATATAGATGGAATTTAAGGTATGATAGAAGTCTCCTTGAAGATTAATAAATGATGCTGAGACAAAAATGAAATCGGATCCTTATTTCATAGCATGCATCCTAAAATCTAAAGAAAAAGTCATGTGCTGATTGGCTTATGCTGGATCCCTTAACTAATCCCTAAGACAAAATCAGGACTCATGTTAATTATGATGCTTTGCATTTGTACTTGTAAATGAGATTGGCCTTCTTATACTCTGTCTAGCTTTGACATAGGCTTAACTAGCCTCATAAAATGAGTTGGAACATGACACCTTATTTTATATTCTCTGGAATATATAAACTTTTCTGGAAAAGTTTAAGTTTGGAGTGAGTTGTTTCTTTTTTTTTTTTTTTTTTTTTATTATAGATAAAAATATGCACCATAGATGTGGCCCAACCCATCACCCTCCCTCCACCCAAACCTCCCCCCTCCCTTCCCCTTCCTTGGTCCTTTCCTCATAGTCTTGTGGTATAG
>CAUYPK010171756.1:0-13199 GCA_963574355.1 Loris lydekkerianus | reverse complement strand
GTGGAATGTAAATGTCTTAGCACAATAACTAAGAAAATGCCAGGAAGGCTATGCTAACCAGTGTGATGAAAATGTGTCAAACGTTCTGCTCAAAGGAGTAGGGCGCTGGCCCCATATGCCAGAGGTGGCAGGTTCAAACCCAGCCCCAGCCAAAAACTGCAAAAAATAAAATTAAATAAAATTAAAAAAGAAAGGAGGCTCAGCACCTGTGGCTCAAGTGGCTAAGGCGCCGGCCACATACACCTGAGCTGGTGGGTTTGAATCCAGCCCGGGCCTGCCAAAACAATGACGGCTGCAACCAAAAAATAGCCGGGTGTTGTGGCAGGAGCCTGTAGTCCCAGCTACTTGGGAGGCTGAGGGAGGAGAATTGCTTGAGCCCAGGAATTGGAGGTTGCTGTGAGCTGTGATGCCACAGCACTCTACCCAGGGTGACAGCTTGAGGCTCTGTCTCAAAAAAAAAGAAAGGACATTAGACAGTAGCTTGAAGCCACAAGAGTAAATAAAGTTCACAATAGAGGTAAATACATAGGCAATACTATAACTTTGGTTGTAGTACACTTCGTTCTCTATGTAATTTAAAAGAGTAATTCCTTTTTGAAAAACAATTACTAGTTTGTGGTTTTGGATATACAATGCATAAAGATGTAATTCTGTGGCATTGACACCTGAAAAGTACAGAGATGGAGCTGCAAAAAAAAATTGTTTTTATATGTTATTGAAGTTAAGATGGTATAAATTCAAATTAGAGTATTATAACTTTAAGATGTTAAATGTAATCTCTATGGCAACCACAAAGAAAATAGCTATAGAATTTATATAAAAGTAAATGAAGAGGGAATTAAAACATTTCACTTCAAAAATTAACAAAACACAAATGACAACAGGAATGTAGAAAATGAAGGACAAAATACTATAAGGCTTGTAGAAAACAGACCGCAAAATGGCAGAAGTCCTTTCTTATTAGCAATTCCTTAAAATATAAATGAATTAAATTCTCCAAGCAAAAGACGGAGACTGGAAAAATGAATTAAAATATATGATCCAATTATAAACAATCTACTAAAGACTCACTTTAGATACAAAGTTGAAAGTTAAAGTATAAAAAAGAGATATTTTAGGCAAACAGTAACCAAGAGAACAGGGTAGCTGTACGAATATCAGGCAAAACAGGCTTGAAGTCAAGAAGCTTTTAGTAGGTATAGAGTTTTAGTTTTTCAAGATAAAAAGAGTTCTGTAGATGAAAGTTGGAAATTTTTGCACAAAAATATGAATATACTTACTATCATTGAACTGTATGGTTCAACGGTTAAAATGGTTAGATGGCAAATTTATGTTATGGGCATTTTCTCACAATAAAAATTTGAAAAAAAAAAGAAAAAAGAAAAATGCACACTTGTATCTATACAATCTCCTAATACAGAAAAGGATTCAGTTATTTTAGAGTGATAATGATGTTTATAGAGACAAGTAGATAATTTTCATTATAATTTATTAAAACACAGTAGAGAAACAATCTAATAACAATTCCTTAGCCCTAAATCCAATGGACTCATTTCAGCCTTTACCTTAATTGACTTCTTAGCCACATTTAACATGTTGATTGTTTCTTTTCCTTTTTTTCAATATTAGCACATATTATTTCTCAAGCATTTCTCATGTGCCAAGTCCTTTTCTTTTTTTTTTAATTATTATTATTTTGTTGTTGTTGGGGATTCATTGAGGGTACAAGAAACCAGGTTACACTGACTGCATGTGTTAGGAAAGTCCCTCTGATAATTGTCTTGCCCTCAAAAGGTGTGTTGATTGCTCCTTTTTTCTACACAAAATAAGGAAACAGAAACCCGCCAAGCTCTTTTTTTTATCCTTCTCTCCACTTTACTCTCCAATTACATATCAAAATCCCTCTCAAATTCACAACTTCACACACACATTCCTCTTTCTCTGGGCTCTCTCCTTGGTCTACCAGCAAACTTCTGCTTACTCAGGTCTCTAGGATGACATCCCCTCTGGAGATACCATCTCTGACTGTTAAATTATATCAGGTTCCTCTGCTGTGTGTGCTTCTAAAAGCCTGTAATTTCTCTTTCATATCCCTCATTATGCATTATTATAATTGCTGGTTACCTTTATTTTCCCTACTAGATCAGAAGCTTTATGAAGGCAGGGCCATATCCATCTCATTCACTATTATGCATGCACAGTCCTAACACAGTGCCCAGCTATTATCAGCCATTTGAGACTCAGTCATCATGAGTGAGGCAGCCAGTGAGAATCAAATACCATCTGATCAGGATCTAGGCAGTGATGAGCAATTGAGCAAATGAGAAAGGGGTAGCAGATCCAAAGATTACAAAGTCCAGTCACTATTAGGAAGCAGCTAATTAGAAAGTCCCATGTTTTCCTAACCTGGGACCCATCTCTTTCGCTAAAATGCCAGAACTCTCTGTCCTAGGGCCATTCATGTAACAGGCAGAGCATGGCCCATTTGTTGGCCTGGCTGTCCTGGGGCCTCTGAAGATCTTGGCAGACCCTGCAGCACCATCTGGCCCTTAGTGTCCCTCCTGAGACTCATCTCTGCTCTTCTGGTCAAATGCTCTGACCATTGATCCCATCCAGGATATAGGGGTTGACTTGCTGTTTGCTGGCTGCTGCCTCTCACCAAGGAGTAGTACAGAATGGCTTCACCCAGCCGGAGGGAAGAGATTAAAGCTTGCCAGACCCCAAAATCTCATCGTGAAAAGTTCGGAAGGCTTTTCAACATAGTGAGGTTCATAGTGCTCTCTCAAACAGAATGCGTGTACTATATAACATGTGAACTTGTGCATATAGTTTTACTGGTCAACAATTTGAAACAAGTCAAATTTTGTAAGTTTTAAAAAAACTTAATTGCCTAACTTTTATCCTGCCCATTGAAAACTAATGGGATGTATATAAAACAAAAGGCAACCTGGAAAACATATTGCTTGGCCACGGGCCACTTCACTGAAGACAACAGGAGAAAAAAGAGACATTTCTTGTCTTGGGACAATAAGAATTCTCACACAAACTGAACATATATTCAAATGCAAAATATCCAGCTTTGTGTAATGTAATCTCCCCAAAAAGTTAAATAATAATTATATCTTTATTTATTTTTATTTGTTTAGAGACAAGATCTTACTCTGTCACTCAGGCTGGAGTACAGTGGCATAATCAGAGCTCACTGCAACTTCAAACTCCTGGACTGAGGTGGTCCTCCCAGCCTTGTACCACCCCATCCAGCTAATTTTATTTTTGGTAGAGACAGGGTCTCCCTGTGTTGCCTAAGTTGGTCTTGAGCTCCTGACGTTAAGCAAATTCCCACTTTAGCCTCCCAAAGTGCTGGGATTACAGGTACAAGCCACCACCTGGCTGAAATAACAACTTAAAAAAAAAAAGACAGGGAATAGAGAACTTTATCAGTCATATTTCCTGCTAGCATATTGAGATTTGTCTGAGAAAATCCCACAGCTTCTTCTGACCACATATTCTTACAAATGTACTATGGCTGAGACCCACAAAGCTAATAAACCTCACTAGCAAATTAGCATCATCTATAAAAAATACTGCAGCCTTAAATATTATAACTTGGTATAGGTGAATATAAATCTCCTTGAAAGCACTTTTCCTGTATCACAATAAGCAGGATCCCTATTTTTATAATACAACGCCAAAAATAGACACACACTGCTTAATGTTTGCAAAAGGATCTGTACATGCCACTCGACCCTGCAGAGGCTTTGACAGTAAGTGTGAGTACTTTTCCAATCTATTTTTCCTGGAGTTTTTCCTCTGAAAATCAATATGTGAGTCATGGGTGCTGAGATCCAAGTAAGACGAGACATCATGATAATATAAGACTTGATCCTTCAACTGTCTCCTAAACTGCAGAGGCTGAAACCCCCCTGCAGAATGCCCACTGTGTTTTATTACTGTGTGTCCCACTCTTGGCTTTCCTAGTAATCAGAAATTCATAAGGGAAATCTGTGTACCAAAAGGTACAATGAGGAGGCATTTTAGATCTTTGCTCCACAAAGGACAGAGTTACCAGCCCCTGAGGTTTTTTTTCAACAGTCTGGCTGACGGTTTGGTGCCAATACCAACTGCTGGTTAAATCATCTAATCAGCCAGGATGAGGCTTTTTGTTCTCCTGCTTTTGTGACTTCATTTTCTCGAACATTTAAGTTGCCAACAATCCCAAATGGTATCTCATTACCTTTCCCCAATTTATGTCTAGTTGAAGATAAAAATTATTATATTTGGATAAAATTATAATAGAATGTGTAGATGATCCACCATCTTAATACAAATAGAAATCTCCCTATAATGGTTTCAATGGGAAATTTCTCACATCAAAACACAAAAGGGAAAAATAAGTCTCTACACTCCTTTGTTACCTATATTCATCACCAAAGACAACAGCAGGGATTATTTGGGCACCCACTAGTATCACAAGAGGAACTCTGAGAATTTAAATGAGTAAAACTAGACTTAAGCAGTTTATCAATTCAGAACAAGACCAGACATTTGCTTACGGAAACAAAAAGATTTTTCTGGTCCTCACCATTTATAATTTAAGAATTTTTTTTTTTTTTTTTAAGTAAAGACAGAAAAAAAAAAAAAAACCTAAAATGTAAGACTGTTTTCTTCATACATGACTTTTAGACTTACAAAAGGTCAAGCATCGGTGCTCAGGTTTATAGGCAGAGGAGGCTGTAAAATGATCGTGGGTATCTGTAGAAAGAAAAATAATAATTACTTAAACAATATAAAATTTACAATATCAAAACAACATCAAACAATATAAAATTTTTAGTGATAGCATGATACTTAAATATACTTAAATCCCTATGGGAATCTCTTCTTTTCTTTTTTTCCTGCCCCTCTTTCATATTCTATTCTCAGCATTTTATTTTTAGGTTTCTGCACTGTTGTTGCTGATGCAATATAATTTGCAAATTTCCATTAACTGGCAAAATACTTAAAGTCAAAGATTTCTTCCTAGGAAATGTATATCAAATTTGTCTCAGCAAATCTCTCTTTTAGAATGTCTGGACGTTTACCTACTAATCTACTAGAATTTGAAATACATTAAATAAAAATATTTTTATATATCTGTCAAAATGAAAAAGTTCCTATAAGAAAATTTAGGAAAAATAGAGTCCTACTGAAACTTAGAAAAATAGGATTTGTTGAAGTCCATCAACCATGAGGATGTTTAATTCTCCAAGAAAGGCTCATACTTAAAATGAACCTTAGAATAGAAATTATGCCCAGATTATTCTCACTTACCAGACTGCCAGTTTCCATGTTTCTATTATCTTACACTCATAATGAAAATCAGTTTTATGTTGTCTTACTGACTAGTTCTACATAGAGTCCAGATATAGTCCTCAAAGTTTTAACAGTTAAAAAGAAAACAAACCTGTTTTTGTTGTTATCGCAGACAGACATTGTTATATCTGGGAAAGGGAAAGCTTTGCACGAGACATGCAGGAACTAGGTCCTAACAGGGACATGTATACTTCCCAAAGCCTAAATCTCTTTAATTCTGTTCCAGTGAGAAAGAAATGAAATTTTCAGAATACCCATGGAATAAAAGGAATAAGAACTCCAACTGCCTGTGAGCAGGCCAGCACCCACTGTTGGCTACCTGGAAATTGAGGACTTAACCCACACAGCCCCCTCCGTTCATCCACAGGGTTAGTTTAAAAATGCTTCCTCAACGTGAACAGCCTTCTGTGTGAATTCCACCTGCGTTCAGTTCCCCTATTTGGCTCACATCCCTCTGTGTCTCTGGATGTGGTCATCACGGTCACTGTTCTGTTCTAGCAGAGCCATCCGAAATAGCCAATCTCTGTGCAATCCTTTCTTTTTCTTTCTTTTTTTTATATTTATTTTTATTTTTATTTTTATTTTTATTTTTTTTTATTGTTGGGGATTGATTGAGGGTATAATAAGCCAGGTTACACTGATTGCATTTTGTGCAACCCTTTCTAATTATTTCAGATTTGGAAAGACGAGGCCACAGTGAAGAGGTTTGCATTCTACCTTTTGTATTTTTCCAGCACAGAACAAACTTTGTCTCTTTCAATAGCATCTATGTGTGTTCCACTGAATAATCCCTGTCAAGATTGGTAATTCAAAACGGTTTCTGTAAGGATGAAGATGGAGTCACTACAACTTGGCAGGCCACAAAGTTACCCCTCCCCAATCTGACAGCCTCTCACTACCTTTATCTGAGTATGTGAGCAGACACATTCTTATTTCCTAATAAAATTTTCATTTAAGGGTAGGTTTGAATAGAGAGTTGAATAGGTTCATGGGGCCTCAGATAAGTTAAATCATACACATGAAAAGGCCACTTAAAATTGTATTTAATGTAGTAAAATTATTCGAGTTATTTTTATATTCTGTATCTCAAGACAATCTTTATATCCAATTATTAATAATGATCTTAGAAGATGTTAGGATATTTGAATTCAGATTGAATTCTCAATATATCAAGAAGTCCATCTTGGCTCAGCGTCTGTAGCTCAGTGGGCTGGTGGGTTTGAACCTGGCCAGGGCCTGCTAAACAACAACAACAATGACAACAAAAATAGCTGGGCATTGTGGCAGGCGCCTATAGTCCCAGCCACTTGGGAAGCTGAAGCAAGAGAATTGCTTAAGCCCAAGAGTTTGAGGGTGCTGTGAACTGTGACACCACAGCACTCTGTTAAAGGTGGCAAAGTGAGTCTCTGTCTCAAAGAAAGAAAAAAAGTCCATCTTGAAGCAGGAGTAGGGTGGTCTTCCAATAAGCGCTTATAAGATCTTTACAGCAAGTCCTGCCCACCCTCCCTGAACACACACACACGGCCAACGGCAGAAGTAGGTCCCTGTGTAGATCCCACTGTGTCCGACTCGGCTACTAACTCTTATCCTCCACAAAGATGAACAGAGTGCTTGGCATGTGCTGGTGCTGCACTGCAAGCTTGATATGAATTACTTCAGGTAGCAATCAAAACAACCCAATAAGCTATCCATAAAAAAATCTAAGGTTTGAGGAGTTTGTAGAAGTTTAAAGAGAAAGTCACATCACGAGAAAAGACTGGGACTGGGCCTGCAGCATGGCTGCCCCCAGACCCGAGGTTGCTTCCCACGCGTCCCAGCACCTTCGCCAATCTCATATAAACCCTCAGTGCGGCTCCCAGTCACCACGTGCGAGATCCTCACTTCGTGCTCCAATCTTGTCCTTAAGCATCAATTTACTTCCTTCAGCCCTGGAACCAAATAAGGTAAGAGAGTGTCCAGAATTGAAACGGGAAGTAATAATAAACATTTTCAGATGTAAAAAGGCACAAGTTGGAAGAGTGGGAAAGAAGACTATTTGCAGCTATTTGGCCTATGAATTGAAAAATGGATATATTTGTTGTATAGTACAGGGAGGAATGTAATCTCTATAGTGGTTAAAATGAATGAATTACATCTAATGTATGGACATGGAAAAATCTGAAAAACTTAGGTTTGAATGAAAAGTTCAAACTGAAATATGTTATGTACTAAATGATATACATTTAATTTTAAATTTGTACAATGTTATATAATGACATGGAGGTATACATGTATATGAAATGCATTGAAACATTTATGAGAAGGGAGAAAACATAGCTCGAGAATGAATAGTTATTTCTGGGGGACGTAGGGAATTATGGTTAGGGAGAAGTAAACAGAGGGCTTTGATTATATCAATAATATATATTAATTTCAAAAACGGCAAAATATTGACATTTGTTAAATGTTAGCAATGGCTACAAGGTATTTGTTACATTAATCTCTAGTTTCTTAAATGGTTGAAATAGTTTGTCATTTCAACATAGTTTTCTAAATGTTTTATCTAAACAGGTAGAGATAAAATAAACAGCTAGAAAATAGAAAGAGGGAAGATACTCTTTTTCTGAGGAAGAAGAAAAAAGGTCATGGGAGAGACTGACAAGAGTCTACGTGCCAACCGCAGGCAAACACCTCGAATGCTGAGCAGCTGGGGAGCCGCTCATAACAGGCCAGTCAGGGAGGGAGATGTCACCGTGGCAGAGCGTGGGAGGAGGAAGGGAGGAGAGGGCGCAGGCCTACCCGGGGCCTGAGGGGGATGCACACACAGTCTGAACCTTGTACTGCTGCTGGCTGCAGGTGCACAGCGCCTTGGCCGGGCTGGAGCTGAGACTAAGTGCATCCTAGTTAAGGGCACTCGGGGAGCTCATTGCCATACATCCCCAATACAGCCACAGAATACACAGAGCAAAGTGGGTAACTGGAGACACAGGTGTCCCTGGGAAAATAATTAAATCCTGACCCCAATTAGGTTTCAGCCCCAATTAGCTCTGTCTGATTGGTTGAAGGAACCCTCAAATAAGTACGATATAGAGAGAGATACAAAAGGAGAAAGTCAGCAATAGCACTTAAGGCTTGGAGGGCAATGAGCTTAGCGGCCGACAGAAGGACGTGAGAGGACCAGGCATTCCAGCAATACGTGTTGAGCCCAGTGTGTATGAACTAACAGCTGCCTCACAACTTTACAACTTTGGAGCACAAGCCTTCCCACCATTCCCAAAACTGAGGAAAGAAATATTCTATTTTTTATTTTCAAAAACAAATGGCCAAGGTATTAGCAGGGACCTCAGATGAGAAGGTGTTGGTGGCAGCTAAGTCCCAGATTCCTAGTCTCAAAGGCAGCTGTAACATCAGCATTCCAACTAGACTAGCTCTGGCTGTGACAGGAGCAGTGCAGTTAAACTCAGAAGAACGCACCCTGTGATCTGACTCACCGTGCTTTAGGGCTAACCAACCCTAGAACCCTATCATCCTGTAGCAGAGAGAAATTGTTTTTCTCACTTTGCAAAAGCATCACTGGCCAAGGGGCCCAAGACCAGAGCTGTGTCAGGCTGTGGCGGGGGCGTGTCATGCCAGCACTCACACAGCAACAGCCCCATCGCTGGGACGTGCAGTTGGCTTGCAGCAGTAGCAACTTAGCTCCACTTTGAGTAGCTGTGCCAACCCAGCTTGGGAAGCCCAGTGGTGTGCTCTAGCCCAGATTCTTCATGAATAAATGAAAGCAACGTGTGGGGGAATTTCCACCAATACATGGAGGAGAGGAACTTTGCACAGGAGAGTAATGGGTAGGTGGGGTTCCAAGCAATTGAGACGTGAATACTTTTGTGCTCCCAGAGTGGGAAAAGCATAGATGTTCAAGGCATAGTAACTTTCTGCTTTGAAAGATGGCATATCGAGGGAAGATTTTGTACTTCAGAGAAAAACAATCAAATAAAATATAGGTTTAAATTAAATCAGTCTTCCCAATGTTTTTGCATCCCTAGAAGATGGGGAATCCATAACAGTTTTGGTTAAAGAAGGAATGGGGGTAATGAAGAAATTGCTTCTGATCAAATATATCCACTTATGAATATTGTAGATGACAATGTCTTCATTTATAGACAATGACAAACACATAATACTCAGGTTGTTTTAAATAGAACATTGTGTAACAGCTGGAATTCTGGTCTGCAAAGTTAAAGTGCAGAAGGGAGCATCCTGCAGCGGGGACTACGGGCCCACCAGCCCAGGTGCGGGTGTGGCGGTGGCTGAGCAGTAGCAGTCAGCATAGAGTCAGCCTCAAGTCTAAAACTGCCCCACTTCATCCCGAACACTTATAAGCCCATGAGCACAAGCAACCTTCATCTACAAAGTATTTGAATATATGGAAAAAGGCAAAATAGTCAAAATGAGAATGGCAGGAGTGTGGGAAACACCCAAGATCATTCTAAAATGCAATGTTGAAATTGTCCAGCAACACTTAAGGATGGTGGGAAAGGGAAAGCCTTCACCCCTCGGGTGTGCCCAATGTGGGGAAGTCTGTAACCAACTGATTTGCTGCAAGTGCAGGTACTCTACTTACCCGGCACTGTGCCCACCTCAGGAGTCATGCTGCCTTTCCTGGGGACTCTCCCTCTGGCTCGGGAGGTCCCATCAGTTGAGGTCTAGGAGAGAAGGAAGGGAGAGTGCACTGACCCTGGCGGGCCCAGCCTTCTCCCTAAAGAGGGCATAAGGGACAGAAGTGGGCAGTCTTGATCCTTCTGATCCTTGATCCTTACACAGGTATAAGCATAAGAGCGTCCTAGTGAAGGATCACCTGGGGCCCAGGAAAGACGCACATTGCTACCTTCCTGTTGTCAAGGGAACAACTACCTTCGATTCCTGGCAACAGGATCCTTCTGGACCTACTGTCAAAGAGACTAAGGGATTAGTCAGACTTCTCCCACTGGAGAGGTCACTGCCCTCCAGAGGACCAATCAACATGCCAAGGATTAATCCCCCCAGAGAGGGGTACTGGTGGCAGCAGATAGGCAGGACTGCTCTTCAGCCCCACAGCCCTTACACCTCGCAATTCCACACTGCTTTCAGTGTGAGCCCAGGCAGTCCCCACAAAGGACACTGTCTCCATGCAGAGACATGGGATGACTTGCAGGCAGCCTGGCCTCTGTGAAAAGTGTTCCATAAGCAAACCACAGTATTTGTTTGGTAAAATTCAAATCTTATCACCATAAGCCTTGAGAGCTTGATGGTTGGAAATCATTCTGACCACAACATCTTGAATGAAATGGCAGGCCTTAAATTCAAAGACAAAAGGACATGTCCCGTTACAGCCTAGGTATCCTCAGACTGTTGTGTGCGTGTGGATTAAGAAGCCTGCAATAGGAACACCTGGCTCTTACAGGACTCCAGTCGCCTCTCTTCCACTGGAGGAGTCTCACAGTTCACGACAAGCACAGTTCTATCAGCCACCAAACAACACGCGTGACTTTCCTGCCTTCCTGGATCCCTGAAATGACTGTCCAAGGCCTCTGAGACTCTCAGCCTTGACACAGAAGCACCCTAGAACCATTAAAGAACAAATGCCACAATTCTACCAGAGTAGGGAAGAATTCCTCATGACTTTAATATTAAATTGTTATTTTAATCTCAAATCAGCAAAGCTGTGTTATCCTAACATGCCAAGGATTCATGAAAATCTCTTTCTGATTTTACTTCAAGGCACTCCCTAGCACTCAGGCAGGGATCCGTGGGAACTAGAATGGGTATGAGCTGAATGAAAAGCTCAGTATACCCCCAAATTGAAGTACAAATGTTTTTAAATTTGAAATGTCCAATGTACGTATTTTTTTTTGTTGCAGTGATCGATTTTTAAAAGATCATCCTGATCCATGCAAAATATCTTACTTAGACTTTTTCAAAATCCCTAAACCACATGCTCCTCTCAGACAAACCCACCCAGTGTGAACTGATAATCCCCTTCTTGGAACCAGCTCCACCACTCCCACCTACACCTTACACAGACTTCAAAGCAACCCACTACATTTACTGATGGTCTGAGAAGATATAAGGTAAAATTTCAATTCTTTTGATTCTGTTGAAGTTTATTTTGTGTCCTAAGATATAATCAATTTTGGAGAATATTCCCTGGACCAATGAGAACATAAATTCTTTACCTTTGGGGTGGAGTGTTCTATATATGTCCACAGTTGTTCTAGGGTCACATTTAAGTCCCTCGTATCTCTGTTTAATTTCAGAGGATCTGTCCAGCTCTGTAAAAGGAATGTTAAAATCCCTTGCTATTATGCTGTTATGGGATGTCATATTGCTCAGACTAATTATGGTCTGTTTCAAGAATCTGGAAGCATTTAGGTTGGCTGCATAAATATTTAGAATTGAAATGTCTTCTTATAATATTGTTCCCCAATATTATATATCACCAATATGAAGTATCCATGTTTGTCTTTTTTGACTTCAGATGTTTTAAATTCACTTGTATCTGAGAATAAGATTGTAATCCCTCTTTTCTTCTGAATTCCATCTGCCTGAAAAATTATCTTCCATCCTTTAACCAAGTTTTAATTTGTCCTTTGAGGTTAGGTGTGTCTCCTGCAGGCAACAAATAGAAGGCTTGTATTTTTTTATCCAATCAGTCAGTCTATGCCTCTTTAGTGAGGAATTCAAGCCATTAAAATTTATTGAGATAATTGATAAGTGTGGTGGTGTGCTAGTCATTTTATTTTGTTAAAGTCCATTGCTTAGTTTTATCTTTTGCATGACTGTGGAAGCTGGGTTTTGTCCTTTAGTTTCTGGGTGTCTACTTTGCTGGTGATCCATTGTGAAAGTCAGTGTGTAGAATAGATCTAAGTATTTCCTGTAGAGTTGGTCTTGTTGTGGCAAACTTGCTCAATCTTTGCATATCAGTAAAAGATTTGATTTCTCTGTCAATTTTTAAGTTTAGCTTAGCAGGATATAGAATTTTGGGCTGAAAATTGTTTTGTTTAAGTTGATTAAAGATAGATGACCACTGTCTTCTGGCTTGAAAAGTTTCATTTGAAAAAAAAAAAAAAGAAAAAGAAAGGTTTCATTTGACAAGTCCTCAGTCACCCTGATGAATTTGCCCCTATAGGTCAACTGGCACTTACTCCTGGCAGCTTGCAGAATCTTTCCTTTTGTCTTGACTTTGGGCAGGTTCATCCCAATGTGTCTCGGAGAAGCTCTATTTGAGTTGAGGCAACCTAGAGTCTGATATCCTCTGAAGGGAGTGTGTCAGAATCTTTGGTGATATTTGGGAAATTTTCATTTATAATATTCTCTAGTATGGCTTCCATTCCTGTGGGGCATTCTTCTTCCTTTCTGGGATACCTATAATTTGTATGTTTGAATGCTTCATAGAAAGTCCCGTAATTCTGTCAGTAAAGGTTCTGCTTTCTCACCTTTTTTTCTGCCTCTTTAACTATTTATCTCAAGAGCTTATGGTCTATGAAGCTAGTGTATGATGCCCCATGATCATATTAATGTATGCAGCTATGATTTAATAATTAAAAAAAAAATAAAAAAAATCCAAAAAAAAACAAAAGCAGGCTTTTGAAAGGGGGTGGAGGAAGCAGGTAACCTGCCCAACATCATGAAAAAAAGAAAGGATTAATGAAAACTATAGCGCTCAAAAGTAGAAAATGATTATGTTATTGAATTTGTAAAGTTGTTATTTTATCTCTAAACAGGCTATTGGTATGAATATCTTTTGTTTATCTTATGAATATCTTTTGTTTAAAAAAATCTGTAGCTGGTTAAAGGTCTTAGGCTGACTTTGGGCTACAAAGAAGCAATACAAA